>JAOBAT010067583.1:0-22915 GCA_026413305.1 Hydrozoanthus tunicans
TACTGCTGTGCTGTGCTGTACTATACTGTTGTGCTATTCTGTACTGCTGTGCTGTGCTGTACTATACTGTTGTGCTATTATATTCTGTACTTTTGTGCTGTGCTGTACTTTACTGCTGTGCTGTGCTGTACTATACTGTTGTACTATTCTGTACTTTTGTGCTGTGCTGTACTATACTGTTGTACTATTCTGTACTTTTGTGCTGCGCTGTACTATACTGCTGTGCTGTGCTGTACTTTACTGCTGTGCTGTGCTGTACTTTACTGCTGTGCTGTAGTGCCTGTGCTGTGCTTTTACTCGTATCATTTTCCTAGTTTTCGGAACTAATTTTTGGTAATTATGTATAATTACGCAAAGACAAGCCCGAGTTCACGCATTTTCTGCGTACAAACTCTACCGTTACTACATATCATGTATTAAAACCTTTTACATTTACGGTTTACATTACAAATCCTGTTGTTTATTACAAATCAGAGTTATACAATGAAGCCGACAGTGTTTCTCTTTCACGGTTTGTGTCATGCACACAATACTAGCTCATTTTTGAAAATACAAAGTAATAAATATCAATCGAAAATCAATCATTATCGGGGGAAAGTGTTTAGCGGCTAGGGGAACCAGCTTGGTAGAGCTGACTTTGTAGTAATTGTAATTGCGAAATTTTACAGACCCCGAGTTTGGCAGATATTCTAATTTTAAAGCGTTCTGGCAACATGATGGCAACATAGCGAAAGAAACTGTTCATGCAGATAAAAAAGAGAATAAATAATAAATAAAATAATCGTAGAAGACAAAGAGTCAACTAGTCTTAAGATTTTTACTATTCAAAGTGCTTGTGACGACACAGTCAAAGGTCCATTATCCGGGCCTGGTAAAAAGTCCGGATAATCCACAGGCAGCCCAAGCTGTAGCTGTGAGAGGACTAACTGTCACGAAAAAATTATAAGAGTTTGTACGGGAACATCTATCACTGCTCTCAGCATGTTAAAATATTGTTAAACTCTTAGTAAAGGTACTTCATCTTACTTATTATACAGCCGGCGGTGCAGTGGCCGAGCGGTTAGCGTGTTCGTTCGCAATTTCGAGCCCTGGTCATGCAGACCACTTTAACGTGTCCTTGAGAAAGACACTTTACCTGGCTTTGTTCCAGTCGACTCAGCTGTATAAATTGAGTACCAGTTCATCTGGAGCTAGCCTGCAATGGATTAGAGTCCTGTCCAGATCTACAGGGGTCAAAGACAAGCTCTCATCCGCTAAACACTACAGAAACACGAGATAAGGGCGGCCCTACTACACGCTCAGCTGTATAAATTGAGTACCAGTTCATCTGGAGCTAGCCTGCAATGTGATTAGAGTCCTGTCCAGATCTAGAGGGGTCAAAGACAAGCTCTCATCCGCTAAACACTACAGAAACACGAGATAAGGGTGGCCCTACTACACGCTCAGCTGTATAAATTGAGTACCAGTTCGTCTGGAGCTAGCCTGCAATGGATTAGAGTCCTGTCCAGATCTACAGGGGTCAAAGACAAGCTCTCATTCGATAAACACTACAGAAACACGAGTTAAGGGCGGCCCTATTACACGCTTTCTTTTCATAAGAACCAGTAAATTTTTCCGAGGCTCATTGTTCTTAGTTTTTCGGCGATTTGAGCATCATATTGTTCTTAAATTGTTCTTATTTAATTTCTAGGTGTTGTTTAAATCGACAAAACTAAGCCTAAGGCACTGCAATACATGTATTGGAAAGCAAACTTCGGGGGAAGAATATATACGTGTACTGCGAATAATTTGAAGCAATAACTGATTCAAGAGAGAAACTGCAAATCATTTCTGTATTGCTAGTTAAGTTAAATGTTGAACTCTGTAAAGTTTCAAAATAGCTATCGAGCCCGAGCCTCAGCGTGTTCTTAATTTGTTCTCATTTAAATCGAAAAAAAACTAAGCCTACTAAGGCACAGCAATACATGTATTAGAAAGCAAACTTCGGGGCAAGAGTATATACGAGTACAGCGAATAATTTGAAGCAATAACTGAGTAAGAGAGAAACCGTAAATCATTTCTGTATTGCTAATCAAGTTAAATGTCGAAGCTCGGTAAAGTTTGAAATTAGCTATCGAGCCCAAGCCTCAGCCTGTTCTTAACTTGTTCTTTAATTTTGGCCAATCTGAGCCTCGTTGTTCTTATAAAGTTGTTCTTATAACTGAAAAAGCGTGTACCTCGGGAACATTCGTGGCTAATCCACCAAGTAAGACAACTGCGTCGAGAAGCCTTCTAGAAGATAAAACTGATTGGCTGCATGATAAAGAATGGAACGAGCTCATAGAGATACTAAGTTCCTACCCAACTAAGAAAAAAATATTTGGTTGGCATGTGAACTTGTATCGTTTTATCTTCCACCTCGTTTGCATGCTCATGACTTGGCCCAGTCTTCCTTTGAGGATACACGGACAGTACAGACGAACTCATTCAGGCGACGCCATTGCGTTATGTTACATCAAGAGTTACAAAGGTCACCGAAGAAGAAGATTTGAGCTCGTACGCTAATTCAAAGCACTTAAATACTGTATATCATATCATGAGTTACAAAAGTCAACGAAAAAGAAGATTTGAGCTCGAACGCTAATTCAAAGCACATCAAATATACTTCAGACTACAGAAGAAATCATTATTAAATTAAAAATGGAAGACAAGGAAATTGACGAGGGATCGAAAGGTCAGGCAACAAGACACAATATATTATGGAGTGTGACAAATGGACTTCTCGTGTTCGCCTTCATCAGCCCGCTGGTGGTGATCTATTGGAGAGGTACATGGGGGGTTATGGATCTCTACATATTCCCAAACAGCCTTGAAAAAAGTGGTTGGGCGTGTTTCTCTTTTGGACTTGGTCTCATTTTCTTGTACTTAAACTTCCAACAACGAGTCGAGAACGTTTTGTCAAGAAGTTCGCAGGGACAAGTTTTATTCATAATCGTTTGGCTTCCTTTTGCCTATGTTCTCGCTGTAAGCACAGTCGCCTCGTGGCGCGGCGTTTGGTATCTCGTCGATCACTATTTTACAACAAGCAATTTGAGTGCTTTGACTTCTCATGTGGCTGCAGTCCTCGTTTTAATTTTCACCGATACTTTTATCACAGTCCTTTCCCCTCCAGGCTTCGTCCACCGCCGGCTTCATGTGTGGGATGTTCAACCCTCAAACTTCAAGTTTGAAGTCTTCAAAAGTTTACCATCCAGTGTAATTAAAGTGAAAGTATTTCAGAGATTTTTCAATTGTTTTCTCACAGTTTTTGTTGTCGGAATAAGTGTTATCTGCTACTGGAGAGGTACTTGGACCTTGTTGAGCAATTCCTTTCGCGAGGAAAGCAAGATCACAGAGTCCGCCATTAGTCTAGTATTAGGTTGTGCTTCAAGTTTATGTTGTTATTGCAAAAATAATGTGCTACAAAACAGACTCAAGTCTAAAGGCATTGGTAGATTATCTAAACTTATGGAAATTTTCTTTGTGTACTTTTTGGCTTTGGGAGTAGTTAACACATGGAAAGGCTTTTGGGACCTCTTAGATTTTTTGTTGCTGAACTTACCAACCGAACTAGCCAAAAACATTTTACTTTGGAGTTCTCACATTGTTGGTTTTGTGGTTCTGTCAGCGGTGGGAGCAAGTGTGAATCTGTTTGGCTCTCCTGCTGGTTGCTATGTTTCGAGTCAGGAGAGTCTCAATGGTTTTGATATGGGATCCTTTCTTGAGCCTCCATCCAAGACCGAAAAAGCAACTAATACCATCGATGGCAACATGGCAAAGAAAGTTGTTCAATCCCATGTAGGTAATAGGGAGAAACTAATAGTTGAAGATATAGAGACAGTCTTTTGAATTTTGATAAGCAAAGTAATATAATAATTTATAGTCAATTATTGATTATCCAGACCTACTGGGACTTGAGTAAATATATTGAATAATCAAAAATATGAATTGTAACAAGGCAGTTAATACATGAAAGAGGAAAACATTTTAAATTGAAACATATTAAGTTTAAAATGTTAATCACAAATTTATTTGGAATAAAAACAGTTTAAGGTGTTAGTGTATTCAAAGGGGTCTCAGATGTTCAAGCATATGTGTTTTGTTTGTTTCATGAAACAACATTGTCAAGGCTCAAATTAACAGGCAACAGCCAACGTCCCATCAGAATCAAGCATTGTCTGGACAAATCTATGGATGACCGGAGATGTTGTCTGGTCATTTGCACTTTAATAGGAAATTCAATTTTAAGACATTGACAATCCTGATATAAATTAGTCCATCTTATTATGTTGCCGAAAAAATGACCTCCATCATTGAACTAGACGGACTTTTGATCTAGACAATTGCAAAATTTCCATTTATCAGTCGTGACTGCTAGTTGGTGCTGAAAGGTTAACAGATCATGTAACTTGCAAAATGTAGTCTCTGTTGCAACTAGTTGAGGTGCGTTAAATATGCATATGTCAAACCACTGGCCATTATTTTGAGCCCTGCCCCAGCACATGAAATCAATGTTAATCATTGTGCTGTTGCGCTTTTTAAAGCAACAATAGATCGATTTATGATCTTTTGTCTCATTGGTATTTCCAGAGCACCTCTTTTTTATATTCGGTTTAATATTGACTTCTAAGCTATTTTGTGATTAGCTACACCAATTCAGCAAAGGCAGCTAAACCAAATCATTGTCATACTGTATTTACACAGTTTGAGGTTCGTAGTTGTATGTAGTCTTGTTGGTCACAGCCTCTTCCAGTCGCTCTTTCCTTAATGCCAGGTTCTCTTCTCTTCCCCTCCCCCAGGCTTTCTTCCCTGCCAGAGATCCTGGGGGAGAGAAAGAGAGCCTGGGGGAGGGAAGATAGCCCTCCCCCCCCCCCAGGCTCTCTTCCCTGCCCCCAGGCTCTTTTTCCCTCTCCCAGCCTCTCTCCCTGTCCAAGGCTCTGTATTATGTGCGGAGGGTTGCTGTCCTTAATCTGATTTTTGTTTTTCCCCCTCCCTCCATAGAATCAAGTTTCAAGCCAAGAATGTGTCCCAGAGTGATTGAAGAAGACAACTGCTGTTTATGACTTAAACTGCTCATTTCAGTGTGATTTTGTTTTTGCGTGTTGAGTGTTGCACCTGTTACAGTAATGTACATCATCCATATCAGATTGTGTAGTCTGTGTCTTGCTTGAATTTAAACGATATTAATAAAGGAACTTTCAAATTGATACTTTAATACTGTGCTAATCATTTTGGATAAGTGTGGTTTAAACTTTAAAGATGTTTAAAGCTGCTTTCCATTTGACTGGTCTGGGTGGGCGAAAAAAACTAGTTCTGACTGGTTAAGACGAGACATTTTCCAAATCTTACTAGCAAGCAGCAAAAACTGAGAGGGTGTGCGTGTACATTTCCCTTTCACAACTCTCCAAACTCTCGCACTTTAGCCAACCAAAGTGAAAGAACTGAATGACCCTGATCCTCAAACAGGGCCATTCTGGCCAGAACAAGTTCTGCGAACTTGTGCAATTCCATTTCAAAAATGACTGGCCGGACCGGTCAAATGGATAGCACCTTAAGAGTTGCTAATAGACTTACCGGTTCTTTTCAAAACCAGTCTTACAGGTATAAAAATAAGATAGGGTTTATATGTTTACTTTGAAAAACTGCACATATCAGTTAATGTTTTGCCTTAGCACTGCACCATTTTCAGACTTGCCAACACCAGGGAGGTAAAAACCTGGAGATTTAATAAACTGTCCCATTTCACTGCTAAAACTATTACAAGGTGCAAAATCGGTGGAGGAAAACCGGCTTTTACTAGTTAATATTGGTCTGGACCAGTGATTCGTGCCCAGACACCATGCTGAGTGAAAAGCAAAATATGATCAGTTTTGATCGGTATCGTGCAAAGACAAGTCAAGCGAGGTGTTGGTGGTGAATTTTTTTAAAAAAAACAGATCCAAGAAGCTTTGTTTGATACTCATGTTTTTTTGAAAAACTGGGAGATTTCAGGACTTTGTTGGGAGGTTGGAGAGTTGGAAGGTCTGCATTTTGGAAAACAGTTCCACAGTCAGTTTTAGGGATACTTTCTTATGCTTTCACTTTAATATTTAGTTGAAATGCTTTGCCATAATGATTGATTCTATAAAGCTCATCACCAATCAGCATTAAACGTTTTTTCTTCTTTCTTCTTTTTCGAGGCTCTTCTTCTCCTTCTTCTTCATCATTCATCAGTTCATTTCTCTCCTTTTCCCATGGCTCAGTTTTCTGAAGAGGGTATTTGAAAGACTCAAGTTGTAGAAGAATGTTTTAATTAACAATCTCTGAATGTTTATTTATGTTTGAAATGTTATTTGTTAAATTAAAAAAAAAACCTCTCTAAATATACAAAGTGATTCTCTTTTTGTTAAAACCTACTTTATGCAAAATTAATTGACTTGAAATACTTAGATTCTGAGCAGTCCTTGTTTTTTCCCTTAGTTTGTGGAAGTTTGTCAAAATGGCGCATGCAAGAGACCTGGGGCTAGGACAAAAATATAGCTTTCTCTCTTCCTTTCCCTTCTTCATTATACTTTTACCCACCATCTTGATTTACCAACTTTGACAAATAAAAAAAAAAAAGAAAACTAAAGACAAAAAATAGGGACTGCTTGAAAGAAAAAACACCACTAGTTTTCACATTCTATGCAAAATTAATTGACTTGAAATACTTAGATTCTGAGCAGTCCTTGTTTTTTCCCTTAGTTTGTCAAAGTTTGTCAAAATGGTGCAAAAGAGAGACCGCGGGCTAGGACAAAAATATAGCTTTCTCTCTTCCTTTCCCTTCTTCATTATACTTTTACCCGCCATCTTGATTTACCAACTTTGACAAATAAAAAAAAAGAAAACTAAAGACAAAAAATAGGGAATGCTCGAAAGCAAAAACACTTTACTAGTTTTCACTTTCTAATGGCATCATAAAGAAAGCAAAACATCATGAAAAAAAAACTTGTACAGATAACCAACAAAGGTTAGAAGTGCCAAGAATGAGTGTGTAGTTGCAAAACCATTAATTTTTGCATCATAAAACTAGATCAAAATTTTCAGTTAAGTATATTGGTATTATGGAGAATTTAAGAAAATCTGTCCATATCATTTTAAGAAAAATAATCAAAATTGCCCTGGTCTCCTTTTGCAGTTGTTTTAGACTCAACTTACTCGCATTGTGTGGGGGTGAAGGGGGGGGGGGAAGGAGTAAGGCAAGTCACACTAAAACGGCTGCAAAGGAGGCTATGACTGCCCATGTTCCACAGTTGAACTTATCTACCAAATTAGTTTTATGAAAAGAAATCAGTTTCTTGCTCAACTTTAATCCAGCGTCGAATCGACACTTAGACTTGCTATTGCTTAATTTTATAATTAAATTTTAATCCTAACAATATAAAATTAATTTGTGAGTACAAATTGACTGAAAAAAGTTAAACTACAGTCACGGTTGCCAAGGTTACTTACCCAGGCCTCATGGTAGAGAACTGTGAGAATGTATAGGGCATAATCCTTGTTCTGTTTTCTTGTAGGGCATCTAGGGGCCCGAGCAAATGACAAAACATCAATCATATGTTTACAGGAACACTAACTATTTTTAACTTTGAAACACTATGCAATCAAACTAAACTAAACTAACTTTATTAATCGTCGTTACGCTGGGAGTGGTTGCCCATTCTCCCGAGCCAGTGGCTTTTGTTTAATCGCTCGACAGCACAGATCTCGGCGTGACAGTCAATAGAGTATTAATTTAATAATTTAAGTACATAGTTGCAAAGCTCTGAAAACTTTAAAAAGCTAAAACATCATGTTTGCTTGATGTGGTAAACTTCAGAGAGGTTTTTAAAATTCTGACATGCTGTAATCATTAACCAAAGGCAAGTGTAAGAGAAACTGGCTTGTCTCTTCCTGCTACTGTACTGTAGTTATTATTTTAGGTTTGACTGATATGCAAGTCACCTCATGCAGTCAACAAATTATCAGACTTGACCTGACAAATGATTCTTTAAAAGAACTGACTGTGGAACCACTCACCTGTCTGTAACGAGAGTCAGCGAGTCACTTTCTGCATCATATCTTGGTCCAACAAGTTCAATCAGCTTTTTTCTTGCATGATCATCAAGTATCAAGTCTTTTAGATGAACCTATAACATCGAACTTTCAACAGTTACCTATAAGAGGTGTGGTACCAATAGGATTTTACTTCCCTTTCAATTAATTTTTTTTTACCTTTTAATCCAAAGGAAAATTGATAAATTAAAGCAACATTGTGTTGGGTTTTCTAGTTTTGTCTTGTTTTGCTAAAACATTTTCAATACTGTTTATCAACATTTAAACAATTTCAACAAAAATTGAGGTCATGAAAAGTGCAACTTGTAATTTAACATGACAAAGTGTTCGATAGAAATCCTCAAAACCACTAAAATTAGTGGTCACTAATTCTAAATACTTGGATAACATTTCAAAATTTAGTTAAAAAATAATTATAGAATTTTTCTCCAAATTAAGTTAAGCCAAAAGCCATGATGATCAGACATTTTTAAATACACCATTATAACAACTAGCCCAAGAAAAGAAAACGTACTATAGTTCCAAGTTTTGGAAACAAGTCTTAAACTTGTACAATGTTCAATATTTCGACTTTATTTCAAGTCATAGTCATGTTTAAAATAATTTACAAGCACAGTCAGTATTTATTGTTTATTTAGTGTCTCAGTTGTTATAATGATGTAATTTGAGCCAGTGTTTAAGCACTAATTAAAGCTACAAGCTACTGTATAAATTAGAGGTGTGTACTATACCTTAATCTTAACCTTCCTTGATCCTGGGTGGTATAAAGATGGCCCAGCAAACAGGTAGTTTCTTGTTGTAACATGCAGTGGTCTGTTATTGATGGCTTGGCCACAGGGCCATGGTTTACAAAGAGCTGCAAGTTTTGGCAATTTTTTCAAGGTATTGATCATGAACAAAAGAAAAACATAAAAAGTAATAAATAAATGTGCATTCCAGTAATTGTTGGCACTAACTTTGATAACTATATTAAAACAATGAACTTCAGTAGAAACAAAAAATCTGCAACAAAATATTGAATGTATTTGATTGGTTTTAAGGTTGGCTTGGGTTGACAAAATTATAGTTACATCATGTCAGTAGTTTTCTAAAAATTTGTACCTGTAGAAAACATCGTCAACTAATAACTTAAACCCTGTTAGTGTTACTCTTACTAACACTTCTTCTTTGAGTCGGTAGTCAACGAGACGTGAAGTGGCATGTTGAACTAGATTCATAGAAAACAGAGTAATCTAATTGTTTTAATTAGTAAGACCAACTAGTATGGTACAGTCTTTGAGTTTAAACCGGTAGAATGGAGTGTTTAAGGAATCCACCATGTTGCTTTTTTGTTTAAGAACACCAGCAGTATGGCAACCTGCTGTCTATTGGTCAATAAACAGTGAGTAGATTAGCCAATCAGATGCAGCATTTGTGATAATAACTGCTACAGTGGAATCCCAGGCAATGATCTTCAGTTTAACAATATTCCTGGTATAATTACGATAAACATTCATTTCCCCATCAAAGGTTACATTATAAAGTGTATGGGGCATAACCCTAGTTTAACAATGGGGTATTTGTTCCCCAAGAGCAAAATCTTTCCCAGAATAACGATAAAATCAGCATGACAGAGCACAGGAAGTGCTGGTTTTATAAAAAAAACTAACTTTTGTTAATAAACATCAATGCTTCTGTTAACAATCCAGCAGCCATGAATGCTGATTGATGACTGATGTGTTTTAAGCAGCTTTAGTTCATATTTTATATGCCTTTTCTTCCTTGCTTTTTAACAGTTCCTTTTAGTTAATTTTAAACTGTTTTGACTTATTTTAAGGACAACAAAGAATACTCCAGATGTTGCACTTGTGAATCATTTGACATTACAAAGAATTAATTACAAATTTATCAGTGAACAAAGTAAAAACACGTACGTCACCTTCCATAGTTTTAGAAATTTTCCCACAATATAATATGTTATCTCGGAAATCTCAGTATACTGATATCCTGGTTTAAATAACGATATGATTTTGATGTCCCCTTGGCATATCCTTAAACTGGGTTTTTAGTTGGTTTCTACTAAATTCTGTTTGCAGCATTAAAATAATAATAATTTACTGACATTAATCATTAGCCATGCAATAGGAAGGAACTAAAACTAAACCTTTAAAGTAATGACACCAAAATAAAGTGAATATCTCAGCTCACGCCAAGTGCTGTAATCATAGTACTTAGTAGATTCAAGTAACATGTAAGGCTTACGTTTTAAGGCTTCGCATTGTCTCTCAATAGTTGGTGGAGCTAAGTGAAAAAAGTTTGGCACCTGTAAATTAAAAAGTACGTGATTATGGTCACTACAGAGTTCTACCTACAGAGCAGGGTTGAATGCTCTGCATTTCTTACTCATCTACTGCTCTGCTCTTTTTTAAAAAAAAAATGAAATAGACAATGAGATAAATTAATGAAACTTTCTTGCAAGCAAAAACAAGGTTTTCCTATGATCGAAAAAATAAATGCCATAGGCCTCAACTATTGATATTTTATTTCTGGTTTGCCTCCATGGCAACACTGATGTCTGATGCTTTAGGTCTCTAATATTGTAATAATAATAATAATAACTTTAATAATAACATCCTCATGAGGCTTTTCAGAAACTATTTACATACTATTTACAATATATATATAAAAAAGGGGAATGACAATAAAACTCTATTAAAATCCACTTAATCCTAGTGTACTACTGAAGAGAATGTTTGCTCCCATAAGGTGTCCTTCAGAGCACGTTTGAAAGATAAAATTGATGTGTTTTGCCGAAGTTCCTTTTCTAAATTGTTCCATATGTTTGCCCCTCTGTAGGTATAAGTGGACTGGCCTGTAGCTGTTCTGTATAGCAGAATCTGCAAAGAGTACCAGTGTTGCGAGTGTCTATATTTGAGTGTGTGTTTGTAGACAAAATTAATTATAAAATTTAACAAGCCCAGTATCAGAAGGAATAAACCCCATAATTACAAGGGAAGAGCAGTCAAATAAAAAGTTATGAAGACACTGCTCTGGGGAGAATTCTGGACTAGTCAGAAGTTTCTTTTTCATCTTTTATGACAAACTATAAATTTTGGAGCTATATCAGGAAGAGGTTATTGACACCCTTTTAAAATTAAATAACAAGTTAAATAACAAAAAATTAATTTTGCTATTACAACATATATACTAGTAACAATTTTATGCAAAATAAAGGTTATCAGTTCTTACGGCCAAAGTGCTTGGGCCATAAGAAAATATTAGGGCTGTTCGTACAGTCTGGACCCAAGGGGCTATAATCACTTTGTTTCATTGATGAGGGGGGGAGGATAGGAGTGTGGAGTTTTTCCAAGATTAAAAAGTGTGCAATAAAATTGAAGAGCTCGGTGCAAAAACGGCCTAAGTGACGATTTTAGGTCAAGAAGTAAATTTAGAATTTCTCTATTTTTTTTTTTTCAACTACGCTATCTCCAGTAAATAAAAATGTTACCCACAGTATTTTTAGTGCTCTATAGCTAACTGCAGCTGAAAACTGGAAAGAAAAATCGATATCAAATGCATGGCAATATTTTTTTATTCAAAGTGTGCAGCCCAATAATCTACCATGGGAATGACATAATCGCCCCGGGGGGTACTCCCTATATTGGAATGGTAGGTATGACCGTTATATTTTTTAGGGGTTAAAATTGCCAGTCAGGTATATTTTAGGGGTTATAAAAAGAAAATCGTTGTTAAACCAAGAGCCTAGTATTTTTTAGGGTTTAAAAACGCAAAACTATTGGACTGCTTGCAGTCCCGTGTTTTAGCAAACATGCATACTGATAAGAAGTTTGAACGTCCTTTGGCGAACGTTCTACTACGCGCGTGCCTTTATTTACAGCATATCATGTTCTGAACAACACGAGGGGACTTAGCACCGACCCACTAGCTACCCAGGGGAAAATTTCAGCTTTCAATTGGTATTTTTTAGGGTAATTTTAAAACAGAAAGGTATTTTTAAGGGTAGAAAATTTTTATTCCTAGGTATTTTTTAGGGAATTTTGGGGACTTTTCTGACGGTCATCCCTACCCTTTTGACCCCAAAGTACCCCCCCCCCCCGGGATAATTGTTCACTCAGCAAGTGTAAAGTATTTTTTTTTTGCAAGTCACGAATGCATGCATCTTGTAAACTTGTATTCTGTTTGTAAGTGCTTTATGAGCCATTTTTCACAGTCTGCAGAAGCTCCCAGGCTGACACCATTAATCAAAGAACCCAAAAGTGATATTTGAAGTTAGCTTTTCTTGCTTTTTTCTGCTGCATTGTATGTATTAAGAGTGCTTGGAAAAAAATGGAGATAACATTTTTATTTACTGGAGATAATTGTGGGTGCAAAAAAATCCAAGAAACTCTTAATTCTATTTTTCGACCACAAATCGTCACTCAGACCATTTTTGCACCAAGCTCTTCAATTACTCATTTCGCATAAGAAGCATAATTTTTTATTACTGTAAATGCAAGCACACTTCAATTTTTATTGATCCCAAAGAATTGACTTCTCATCTTTTACTGATCTCCATATTAACTTAGAAACTACTACATGTCTTTTACCTTCATAAGTTCCAGGTTCCCAATTGGTCGTTGGGGGAGCGGCTTAACTTTGTTGTGTTTAAGTCGCCCCATTCTTAAGGCTACTGGAATAACAAAAGGATTGTAGGAGCGAGGACCTGCAAACACAGAAGGCCAATCCGTTGTCTCCACTCGCATTTTCATGGCTCTAGATGGGTTCTGTAAGGAGGTATCATAATTAATTCATATAAAATGTACAATAGAGTACTGTATATAGTCTAGTTATTATGCTTTAAATAATTATTCCAAATTCCATATTAAAGAACCATACATGTATTGTCTGCATGTGTCAACCTGAATATATCATTACAAGTTTATATTTATCATAGCAAATTCATAAAAAACAGCTCTTGTTTCAATATTTCATGTTTTTTTAAAAGGTTGTTTGTAGTTCAATAACTTTGACACATCTTGAAATGAACTAGAAAAGCAGTTTAATCACATCTCTGCTAAGTTATGGGTGCTTAACCCTGTAAAAATCCTCCCTATTTGGACCTTAGAGATGGAGGGTAAAAAACACTCCCCCCCTACCCATCCCATACCAGTCCTCTACACTAAGCCCCCTCCCCTAATGAATGCTTCGCACAAAACAAATTATTATAAACATTTTGCACTACAAATATTACAAATAACTTTACTGAGAAAAATAATCTAGTGGTTGACATTCTGCTGACTTAACACAGTAGTTTGAAACTAGCAGAAACTAAATAACTTAAGAGCATAAGTACTGTACTTTAACCATCCAATGCCTTCTTCTTTTGCGTGTATCTTGCCACTTCTTGTCTAAAAGCAAAAAAAAAAAAAAAACTTCCATAAAACTCAACGCACAAAACAAAACGCCCAAACTATAAATCTTTAGTTAGAAAACAAAAGACTCTAGCCATAGCTCTTAATCAGGGTTCTTTTGTTGGTAAAGACTTACTGTATTTATAATTAAATATGACCACTACAAATCGACTTTTTAATAACCTTGTGAAACTGTTTGCTGTCTCTTGCTGCCCCAAGTTCTGTTTCGTTGACTTTCATTCATCATCATGGCGGCTGACTTCCCGACATTTGTTGCATACCCGCAGCAGGTTCCGCGAAGCAGTGAATGAACAAAAAGAGATTGATTTAGCTGAAAATTTGGAAAAAGCTTACAAAATAGCTTGTTCCCTGCGGCCGCCATTTTGAAGTCTTTTCACCCCAGACTCTCTCGTGATAAAGTAGTCGCTCATTACCAGTTCCCCTCTAGCGAGAAAACACAGACGGCAGCAATCAAAAATGGCGGATCTTGATCGTTGGATTGAAATTGCAAAAGAATGCAAGTATTTGCCTGAAAATGATTTAAAGGTTAGTCAGATGCTGATCAGGGACTCACGTAACGTCTGTTCTTTAGTGACTTTCTTACAGCTATTGTGTTTGTTTGGTTTTGTTGTAGAAACTGTGTGATTACGTCTGCGACTTGCTTCTTGAAGAATCAAATGTCCAGCCGGTTTCAACCCCAGTCACTGTCTGTGGAGACATTCATGGCCAGGTCAGCAGAAATAAACTTGTTATCGATTCTAACGAGCGACTGCCAATTGAAAGGATTATTTACAATCCCTTTTTGGCTACACGAAGTTTAGACACAAATGATAAAGCTGTTTGCATTTTTTAGCACATCCTGTTTGAAAAGTTATATAGTAGTTGTCTCCGAATGGCGAGTGTCGTTCAATCACTCCACGACTCCGTTGGAGTGTTCGTACTGACAATACATGCACTGGGATTAAGTTGAAAGCTTATACGTAGAACGTTGCATATGTTTGATAGTTTTGTGCCTGATATATTTGTTTTCGTTTTCAGTGTTGTATTTATGGACTATTTAAGTCATGTTTTGGAGAATTGCTTTGATACACTTGTACAGTAGACTTTGGGGTAATTTTACTATCTTTGTTCAACTACATTATAAATCATCACACAGCTAACAGTTTGATAAGGGAATTGCAATCATCAGGCATGATTAAGTATCTATCTACATACCTAGTAATAATTTGTAATAAAATCTTTAAAATCAAATACTGGACTTAAAACAGTAGCAGACTATGTTTCGTTCACAAATCCGGGGTGGAAAATATGACAGATCACGTTCGACCTGAGGAAGCTCGTGTCACATGAGTTAAACATAGTCAGCTACTGTTTAAACCTTTAAGTCTAGTGTTTGATTTTAAAGAATTAATTACATTGATGTCGACTGGATGATTAATCTTTATAATATGCATACCTACTAGTGGTTAAGATGGGAGAAGAAGTGAAGGTTAGAAAAAGGGAGAAAAGAAGGATGAAAAGAAAAAAATCCCTCTTTAGACAACCATTACTAAACAATGAAATAAGTACTTTAATAATGAACTGGTTTTAAAAATGAAATACTGCAACTTGGTTCAAGAAAAATCAGAACCAAGAAAAAAATGAACCACAGTATGCAATCAGCCTTGTTCTTGCTACACAGTTTTATGATCTAGAAGAGCTCTTCAGAACTGGTGGACAAGTTCCAGAAACCTCTTACGTCTTTATGGTTAGTTCCTTACCAATATGTTATTTTACAGAAAAATAATGCTTTAATAAGTCCCCCTCCCTCTCTAATAAGCCCCCCTCTTATAAGCCCCCTGTCTACAGCTTCAAAGTTTAAATAAGCCCTCCCCCCCCCCTCCAACATAAAGACAATGGAACTAAATCAATCATATAAGGCATAAGTGCGACTTGATATCTTGATTGTGTGCCTGCAAAATCATAAACAATCACACTTGTGCACCTAAAAAGCTGAAGTTCAGTGTGACTGAGTTAGAACCACCCCTACTTTGCATCACTTGACTGTCCTTATTTACTCGGACAAAACAGTTGTTTGAAAATGAAAAAATGTGGATTTGACACAAGGTCCCAAACAAAACATGCACCACAATCTAAAACTACTTTATATTCAGTAAAAGTCTGAAAGAATAGAACACAGGATTAAAACACTTGTAAACTCACTGATTAACAACTGAAACTTCTTTGACTTTTCTTTTTTTTGCTCTCGGAACTCCTAAAGTTTTTGACTGTGCACCTGAAATTTTGGCAGTGCACCTAGAAATTTTGTCAGGATATCATGCATGCTTCTAAAACCAAAAGTAAACTTTGAGCGTAGATCCTTTACCAAATAAACATGGTGTCAGTGGTTATATCATTGAGTTTAAGTTTTTGAAATGGACTGGTTAAAATACTAGAGGCACAAATGTGTTTGGTAACTTGACTTTATAATTTATTATGTTTCTGTCTTTTGCTGTTAACACTTTTTAAATGCCCCCCCTCCCTAATAAGCTCCTCTCTCTAGATAATAAGCCCCCAATAAGCCCTCCTCTCTAATAAGCCCCCTATATGAAGGTCTGAATAAATAAGCCTCCAGGGGCTTATTAGAGTGCTACAATATAAAGCTAATGCTATGTAGCCATTGCATTAAAGGATCGGCCTTAATGAATATAACAAACTTAAGTAATTCTGATGATTTTACCATGGAGAAAGACTCATGGAGGTGCAGTGTGGTAAATAAACCTTGCAAGAGTTAAAAATGAGGCCAATTGGTGTGGCAGCAACCAAGTACAGTATGTGGGAATGAGGTCCATCTTTATGAAAAGGGAAAAATGAAACTACTTAATTTATTTGATGTATTGAGTGAAAAAATAAAGTGCTAGGTCATGGACAACTGAGAAAAGTCGTGAAAAAAATCAGTTGTGGAATTTGAAAAGTCAAAAACTTTGAACTATGTAATCAAGCTACATAGCTCTAGGCCATGTGGAACCATTTAATTAAGAACTGCAACTTACAGAAACAAATTATAAATAAGGAACAGTTTGATAATGGTGCTTGTAATTCTGTGTTTTATGCAGTTGAAATTTTGAAGCTTTGAGTTAGTTTAGTTTTCAATAATTGTTTCTTTCAGTGTCAACAAAACACAATAAATAAACCCTTGCTTTTTTGCTATTAATAGTTATTACTTATACTAAGTAAAGCTCACATCAAACCCTGATCTTTTCTGGGTTATAGGGAGACTTTGTTGACAGGGGCTATTTCAGTTTGGAGACTTTTACAAGACTGTTGACGCTGAAAGCAAAGTAAGAGATAAAGAAAAGACAGTGACATCCTCATTGTGTAGACTTTAGTGTACAATTTAGGCTTGCTGTTTATAGCAGGGTCTGAAATTGCAACTCACTGGTCACCAGTGCGGCCAAAAATTGAGTGTTGGCAACCAGATTGATTATAAAACTGGTTGCCATAGATCTAACGACTAATCATTTGTCTCCTTGGAATTTGAATCATAACCAAGGTAAAAGTGCTTTTTGTGGAAGAAAATGGAAAGCTCCTGTGGCAGTTGTACAAAACAAAGCACCAATTATTTTCCTGGCTAAATTTTGTGCTTTACTAAAAATTAAGTTGCCAGAGAAATTGTTTTCTTTATGTTGTAGCAAGTTGAGCAACAAAGTCGCAATTGAAGAAACCAAAATTGACTAACTAACTTTGGGGACCAAACCCTTTCATCTGGCAACCAATATTTTTAGGTAAATCACCAGATGGCTCCCTAAGGAAAAAGTTAATTTCAGACCCTGTATAGAAGTACAGTAGATTGATTTTGTTGATGTAAAGGTCACTGGTACATATCTACAGTAAGTGACAATGATGTTGAGTCAATGAGAAATCATTTCACTGTAATAATGATAATGATGATAACAATAGTAAAAATAATAATAATAGTACAAATTTAATGATATAGACCCTTTTGCCGGTAAAATTCATAAGTAACAGGGGCCGTTCCTATCAGAATTCTAAGGTAGGTTTTGTTAAGAGTTAACCGGCCTGGATTAGGGCTAATCGGTTTTTTTTGACAGCTAAACCCAGGTGCATAACATTGAGTTTGTTGCATAGTTAGATTTCAGCATTTCCAATGTTGGTAGCTTTACTCTTTTTTTTCAAAGATGGCCAGACCGAATCACCTTGCTGAGGGGAAACCATGAGAGTAGACAGATTACACAGGTCTATGGGTTTTATGGTGAGGCCAGTTGGTTAATTGTGTACCCAATTAAATAAATGTTTTTGCCATTGCTTAAATTTATTAGGTTTTTTAAAACCATTTTTAAAGAATTAGAAATCTCATTAACAATTAACTTGACAGTAAAATTAATGCCCATTGTTGGCATTGATAAAACAATCAGCTCATACTGTATAATGCAATAGCACTCATTACAATGAATTTCAAATGATAAAAGCCAAGCTTGAGCTTATAAACATCAAATACTGTTTGTGTACGGGAAGCATTTCCTTGTGTATGTAACTTTATAACTTTTTTTTGCTTTGTTTGAAAGTTTAAACTACCAAAGTTTTAATGCATAGTTTTGCAGCATAGTTTTAGGTTTTGTAGTTTTAACATCTCCTAGGTAGTCGGAAAATCCAACAGGTTTTCGACCCAATTATAGGAACTCTAAGGACCTACAGTTTAATCTCCTTATCGAGAAGATGAAAAAGTCTGAGCGATTGAAGATTTCAAAGGCAGCACCTTCTCCTCAATTGTTTTAAGACCCTGAGTGAAGGTTTGGCACTGGGAATCAAATCTGGGTCTCCTGCACTAAAATCTGGTGCCTTACCAACAAGGCTAACCTGGCGGTAGTGTTAGTTGTTATAGTTACCATGGTAACTACTGTCAGTAGTAATATAAGCAAGGACTGTATTTGATGATGATGGTGACAAATGGTGTTGACTACAGACCATTGATGAACAGTTGCCCTCTTTGGAAAATAATTCCCATAAACTACAAAGTTACATAATGATAGCACAAACATAATTATAATGTTTAGAAGTTTTTATCATTCTGTAGATTGAGATAAAGTTCTTGTTTAATCTAACCTTGCAGATGAATGCCAGCAGAAATATGGAAATGCCAATGCATGGAGATACACTTGCAAAGTGTTTGACCTTCTTACTGTTGCTGCAGTATGTATAATTGACTTGACTGCTCTGTCTAGGATGATGCCTGCTGAATTTTCTTCTGATAACAAAAATCCTACAGTTGTAGTTTACTTTAAAGATGACCTGTGTTGATTGATCAATTTCTGATATCAGGTTGTTTCTTTTTTCCTCAAGATTATTGATGAACAAGTGTTGTGTGTGCATGGAGGACTGTCCCCAGACATCAAGACTCTGGATCAGGTTGGAGGATTGTGTCTACCAACAACAACAATAAATTTCTTTGCACTTTGAGTTTTATGGAATGTTTTGCAGAATATTTAACTTTTGATTATGGACCAAACGAACAGGCCTCAAATATGTTACTATAAATCGTCCTAACAAAGTTTTCCTTTTCAGATTCGGACAATAGATCGTAACATGGAAATACCACACAAAGGAGCGTTTTGTGGTATCCTTTATAGAGTCCATATTTTATATAGCAGAGTTTTGAGTACTTGTTTCTCTAACAACCTACTGCCTTTTGTAATCATTCCTTCGGTCGCTCCCAAGAAATCCTTGAGGTTCTCCCCAAATCAGTTTGGTTCTCCCAAAACAATCTCTTTGGTTGTCCCAAAACCATTCCTCTGAATCTCCCTAAACCGTATCTTTTGATATCCCAAAACCATCCTTTTAGTTCTCCCCAAACCATCCCTTTGGATCTCTTCAAACCATCCCTTTGCTTCACCCAAAACCATCCCAGTGGATCTCCTCAAACTATCCATTTCAATCTCCCCAAACCATCCAGCCAGTGGTTCTCCCTAAACTATCTTCTTAGATCTCCCCAAACCATCCCTTTGGTTCTCCCCAAACCATCCCTGTGGTTCTCCCCAAACTATCTGGCCTGTGGTTCTCCCCAAACCATCCAGCCTGTGGTTCTCCCTAAACTATCCTCTTAGATCTCCCCAAACCATCCCTTTGGTTCTCCCCAAACCATCCCTGTGGTTCTCCCAAAACCATCTGGCCTGTGGTTTTCCCCAAACCATCCGGCCTGTGGTTCTCCCCAAACCATCCCTGTGGGTCTCCTCAAACTTGGATCTCCCCAAACCATGCAGCCAGTGGTTCTCCCTAAGCCATCCCTTTGGTTCTCCCCAAACCATAAAGCCAGTGGTTCTCCCTAAACTATCCTCTTAGATCTCCCCAAACCATCCCTTTGGATCTCCCCAAACCATTCCTTTGGTTCTCCCCAAACCATTCCTTTGGTTCTCCCCAAACCATTCCTTTGGTTCTCCCCAAACTATCCAGCCTGTGGCTCTCCTCAAACCACCCATTTGTATCTCTCCAAACCATCCTTTTGGTTCTCCCAAAACTATCCCTGTGGGTCTCCTCAAACTTGGATCTCCTCAAACTATCCATTTTGTTCTCCCTAAACCATCTCTTTCGCACTCCTCAACCATCCTTTTGGTTCTCTCCAAACTACCCGTTTTGTTCTCCCTAAAGCAGTTACCTAATGTTATCACCGTATATGCCTATCAAGATTTCCTCTTTTCCATGAGGGGTTTAATTCCCTGCCTTGTCCAAGAATTAATCAGTTGGTTCCAGAATTGTTTTCTTATGTCTGGCTTTATGATATGGTTCCCCTTAACCCAGAACAGATCTTGTGTGGTCTGATCCAGAGGACGTGGACACATGGGCCATCAGTCCCAGAGGAGCTGGCTGGTTATTTGGTGCACGAGTAACAAACGAGGTGAGAAAAGAGATCCGTTATAGGGGTGTAGATGAAGAATGGGTAAAAGCAAGGTGTGCTTCTACTCGGGGGATGGGGGGGACGGGGTGGTTAAGGAGGTGTTAATTAGGAGTTTAAAGCATTTGTGTCAATGACCAACGTACGCCTCATTTCAGTTTGTACATATCAACAACCTGAAGCTTATCTGTCGTGCGCACCAGTTGGTCCACGAAGGCATCAAGTACATGTTTGATGAGAAGCTCGTGACAGTCTGGTCCGCTCCAAACTACTGCTATCGCTGTGGAAATATCGCCTCCATTTTGGCCTTCACAGATGCGGAGAACCGGGAGCCGAAGCTTTTTAAAGCAGTCCCCGACAGCGAGAGGGTCATCCCTCCCCGTACGACCACGCCCTACTTCTTATGAGGTTCCTAAGGCTGTGAACTCCTTAACTTCAGAACATATTTATCTAGTAAACATCTAATTAAGCTCCCTTGCGAAAAGCTGGTTAAGGGAGGACATTCAATCAGCGATAAGTTGCAAAGCATTGGAGTACAACTTGAAATGAACAGTCCGGAAGCAAGAATTCAAAGAAAGTGCATATCGTCAGCACGCAAGATGAAAAATTGAAATGAAATCAACGTGTTGTGGAAACATTCCAAAAGTTCACTTCAAGTAGATACGTTGGTGTTTAATTAGTACTCTGTACTTTCAACGCAAAACGAGTTCGCCGGCACACGTTTTATAAAGGACTCCTAGGATAAAACAGTACGTAGAGTTAAGTTCATAAATATCAAATGTTAGGGAAAATATTATACTGTCACTTTAATTTAAAGGGGCAAGAAGTCACTTAGCTTTTCACTTGAGCTATACGAACTTAAGCAACGAGGAAGACAACACCGCATGGCTTGGCACTAACTATTCATTTAACTTTCCACCATGGAAAGCGATTTTGATATTTTACCTTTAACAGCTAAAACTTGCATTCCAAAAAAATTTGAAATTTCAAAATTTGTTTGCCACGAACAATCCTAACATCTCTGTCCAGACCTCCACTTTCAGTCATAGATCAAAAATGGTTGCCAGTGCTGGTAAAGTGAAACGATTGGAGTTTGTTTTCGTATTTAACTTAAAAAGATTAAAGTCTTGAGACCTAAAAGAAGACATCTGTTTTAATGGAGATATTTTTTTCTCAATGCCCTAAATGCTTCCTCTTTCAGTCATAGATCCAAAATGGTTGCCAGTGCTGACAAAGTGAAACGATCGGAGTTTCTTTTCGTACTTAACTTAAAAAGATTAGAGTTTTGAGACTCAAAAGAAGACATCATTCTGTTTTAATGGAGATAATTTTTTTCCCAATGCTCAAAATGTTGTTTCCGCATTTACAAACTTTGTATATTTTTCCTTTCCAAGATCATATTTTACTTTCCTATGGAAAATGGGTAATTGTTAGTGTCGAGCTCTGCGACGGCTTACAGTAAACATCTGTCAGGTTTGCCTTTTTTGACCATGTTAGGCTCATTTGCCCCCTTTTTTGTTCTAGTAACGTTTTAGGAACAGAAGCAGACTAAAATGTCCTTCAAAAGGATAAAATTGTGTTGGTCGCTCCCGTAGTAGTAAGAACTTTCACGTTTTAGTTTTGAAAACCACGGCGTTCCGGTGACCAGAACTCCAACGTGTAATTATTGCATTCACTATTGTTCTCTGCCGTCGGCGTTGGCGTCCTCGATGCGTAAGCTCCCTAATATTGCTTTTTATGCGTTCTAGAAATGCGACTGTAACTTGTTCGAAGTATTTACCACTTGCATTTTTTGTATAGATTTTTTATCGGTCTTGGCTTAGATTTGTTGTAAACTATTATAAGTTTTCCTTTTTAAGCAGAAAAACCGACCATTGTTGCAAAGTTTTCATTGATCTCGTATAGTAACATTTGACCCTCAAGGTACGCGTCCCGATTGTATAAGCAAATTCTCCCAACCAGGGAGAAAATTGCTTTTCATCTTCACAATTTATGTTATTTGATCAGTTCTTATTTCTCCTTACCAAATATCTTATTTTGTGTTAGTCATGTAAAGAAAAGTTAGATGTCGATGACTTGCTGCATGGGTCTGAAAGGGTTAACTATACAGCAGAAACTTTGCTTATTTGCAAAATCTGTGATGAATTTTCAAGAAATGTAGTTCGGACTAAGAACATTCCAATAAATGCCCACATTTTTGTATAACATGATTGTGTTGATTTCTGGATATTTTTGGCTTATGTAGAAAAAGAGAAAGTTTGGTTTTAAATCGATCCCCATCGTAAGAGCTACTTACTGAATATGCAAATTTCATCTGTTGAGTTGAAAACGAAAATGCCTTCCCAAAATATAAACATCTTAATAACCGAGAGCGAGGTCTATCCGGAAGAATATTTTGCCCGAGGTCTTTCACTGTACAGACCGAGCGAAGCGAGGTTTGTACGAAAGACCGAGGATAAAATATTCTCCCAGACAGACCGAGCAAACGAGGTTATTAAGATTTTTATTAAATGGCTCATTAGTTTGATTAAAAAGCATTTATTTCTTG
>JAOBAT010067594.1:394-22911 GCA_026413305.1 Hydrozoanthus tunicans
TGTCAATACCATTACCACTGTCATTACCACTACCACTGTCAATACCACTACCACTGTCAATACCATTACCACTGTCATTACCACTACCACTGTCAATACCACTACCACTGTCAATACCATTACCACTGTCAATACCATTACCACTGTTAATATTACTACCACTGTCATTACCACTGTCAATACCATTACCACTGTAACTGTCATTACCACTGTTAATACCACTACCACTGTCACTACCACTACCACTGTCATTACCATTACCACTGTCAGTGTCATCACCACTGTTTATTGCTTATATCAACTGTTTACCTTGAACCATTGCTAATATCAACTGTGTACCTTGAGCCATTGCTAATACCAAATGTTTACCTTGAGCCATTGCTAAAATCAACTGTTTACTTTGAGCCATTGCTAATATCAACCGTTTAGCTTGAGCCATTGCTAATATCAACTGTTTACCTTGAACCATTGCTAATATCAACTGTTTACCTTGAGCCATTGCTAATATCAACTGTTTTTCCGTCACTTTGGATTTCATCGACAACGTAAAGAAGGGAGAAGATGTAGGCTGGGAGTTCAACCAAGCGATGCCACCGGAAGTAGATGCGCCACACATAACACAACTGTACAAACTTTATGGAAAGAAGTAAACAAACAAATAAGCAAGGGAAATCCTGGCAACCTTAACGCTGGTACAGACCAAAATCAAACACACCAAACTGTTTTGGGTAAACAATGAAAGCGGCGAACAGAAGTGATGCAGGAAGAAAGTTATTTTGACAAAAAATTGCGTTATTTGCTTCGTCTTTCAGGAACTGAAATCGAAAAACACTTCAAAGGCTGTGAAAATGGACAAGTATCACATCTCAATCGTTTTTTATACCTCAGGCAGGATATATTTAATTTTCTTACATTTTGCAACTTTTTATCCTTCGAAAAGTATGAAAGGAAAAAAACGCAAAAATAATGGATCTTTGTACATCATATTGCGTCTTTCAATTCAGAGACTGGGGCGTAACAGCAGAATGGGTCTATCGTATCGTGAATAACAAGTGAAAAGGGCGCGAATGTACTTAGTAGTATTATGTCAAAGTTCATTACATCTGTCAATCATTCTTTATAAACAATAAATCCGTAGTGTACGTTACAGCAAATGCTCCGGTGAAGCTGAATAATTCTTTAATATTATTATGCTTCACCTACGTAAATTACGTACGTAAATTACGTTCATACATACTAGTAAGAGACAAAGTAAAGAAACGCAATAAATACACAGGAGGTGTAGACAGGGGCACCACAACATCCGGGATCCACAGGGCCTTATGCATGTTGACGTCAAACTAGTCATTTCCACCCCCAAGCCTCGTATTCAAGAAATAAGTGCAAGTCTTTTGCACATGCAAGCCGCTTTAACGAAGGAATTATTTTCATTTGTGAGCGCTTTGGAATTTGATTTATGAATTATTCACACTTTCGTGATTCGAAAGCGAGGCTTGGTGGTGTTTGACGTAAACATGCATAACGACTATTACTTGGGCCCATATGAAAAGAAACAGAAAACGTAAAAGGATTAGTTAATGTGGAACGAAAAAGTTATAAACTAAAAGCAACATGAGATAGTCGTGTCCAGGAGGCGCGCAGTTTTCCATTTTGTATAAATTGTCTTGAATGACTGAGAATCATTAGGGCAGTCGCAACGCCAGCGATCTTTTACAGTACCCGAGTAACAGGGTCTTAAACTGGTTTAGAATTACACTCTCAAGTATAAACTTTCCGGTCAGAATGTTCCAAATGCGTAATAATAAACCAGTAGCTAAGAAAGATGCAATAAGCGGCCAGTTCAAGCAGAAAAACAAACACTATTACTTACATTCACATTGAATGTAAATGAGTCATTCTGGAAACTTCCAGAGGGGAGAATATTGCTCCCGGATGGAGCTGGTTGACAGCATGAACTGCTAAATGCATTGTTGATCGCCTGAAGGAACTGAGGATTATGTGCTAAACGCGACGAAGCTGCTTTTGTTGTTTGAATTTTTCCTCATTGACAAGCTGTTTCAGGTGGGATTTCGGTGTTTTATTGGCGTCACTAAATAATTGGTTATCGCAATGAAAATTTCTTAATGTACAGTGTTGACTTGAGATGGCGATCGAGAGCCGCTCGCCATAATTTGACAGCAAACTTGTTCTTTTATAAAAAGTTCTGTCTTTTCTCCTAACGGACACCCAAAACTTTGAGAGACATTGATTAATGTCATTCACCTACATATTTTCAAATTCTGTTGTAAATTGGGTTTGTTATTGTAACCATTCTGCCAAAAAAAGGAAAATCAATTTGTGCAAAATTGTGTTTTGTTGTCATTTGCTCAATCGTCGCGCTTATTGACATCTAAACTTTTCTTTTTTCATTAATTAGTGCAAATCGTCGTATTGATATTGTCTAATCTTTGAAAACCATTCTTCCAAACTCTGTTGCACATTTGGTATTTTTTGGAAACAGCATTTTTTTTCATTGCATTAATTTCCTCCTCGAAAACATTAACAAAACAATGCGAGGCAGCCGTTTTGTTCAGAAGCCGCCTATAATCACTCCGCGCGAAGTGATTATAGCCAGGATAGTGCGTCAGCCTCCACCAATCAGAGCAGTGGAAACTCTATAATCACCAGAGTAATTTTACTAATCCATTATAATCCATTTAGGATAATTACACAGAGAACTCCTAATGAGGTACGATTTACCTAATTCATTAAAACAAGTTCTTGTTTGAAGCCGACTAATTCTTTAACACATTTGTCAATCTGTGATATAGAGCTCTATAAACTGCAGTAAAAGTATCGGAAGCATACCTCGATAAACAAGTTGATACACGTTGTCACGATTATCACAGGCCTCCCTATAGTGCGCCATAGTATCTCACTCCCAGTCACAGAATGCCCAAAGTTTATTTGACAGACACAAGTGGTTTTGTTGACACATTTGGTCAGCGGTAGATTCTTTGTTGTTACCATGGCGTAGCCAGTCAGGAAGAAGAGGAACGTGAGATAAAGAATCAGTTTACTGTAGTACACGAAGCGACCGAACGAGCGCCACTTGTAGCGGAGTAGATACGTGACTAGAGGATGGCTGAGCAGCTTCACTCGTTCTCGTGCAACCTGTTCACAAAAAAAAACGTTCAAAGAACTCTGATATACGTTAAGTTTTTAAAAAAACTATTGAATGGGTCGGCGAGTGGATTCATATAAACTTGTAGTATTATGTGATAAATAATGCAGGAAATGAAAAACCTGGTTTTAATTGTTTTTCACTTTTTGCTTTCTATTATCCTGTTTTCACCTGATTGCCTTCGTTCTTACAGCGTGTTTGTACTCATTTATTACCTACATATAAGGCCTTCGTTTTTTAAGATTTTTTAGATGCTCAAATGAAGGGCTAACGCTCGAAACGTCAGCTTTTCCTATCATCTCACGGCGACAATTATTTATTTATCACATAATACTACAAGTTTGATATACATTTGTCGCAAAAGAAAACACCTCACTACAGGACGATTACCAGTAGTAACTGTAGAGTTAAGAAAGAGATATCTTTTGAGATTTTTCTTTCTCTCTTATTGCAACAAAAGCCCGGCTTGTCTTTGGTTTTCAGACTCCTGCAAAAAATTTTTTTTATAAAGACGTCCGAGGTCAGCAATCGTTGATAAAAGAAAGAACGAGTCCAAGGAAGGATCGTGACATGGCGTGCTACCACAACCCAAGTTGAATATAGAGCTGGCTAAGCTGTCAGTGATAAACAACTCCCCGATGAATGAAAAAGCTATCAATCACTTTAATTACTGGCTGTCTGACTCGTTCAGCCCCTGGGGTTATTTTAGGTAGTCAGCACCCGTTTAGAAATCAATGTACCTTCTCTCAATTTTGTACAATGTGCGACCCTGGGTGAATAAAGAACTTGTTGTCGTTGCTGATGTATCTCGAGGTTGATAGATCACGAGTGCAGATTTGGCTCAAATTTATCAAAAGGTTATGGATTGGCAACATTTAAAGCAAATTTGTTGGAGCCATAGACCCTAAGGCTATGCACAAATGGCAACAATCTAAATATTCTTTTGTGTAGCGCAACTAATCTCGTTCTTGAGTTAAACTTTCAAAAGAATACGTTACGCAAAACGATGCTAGTTGCGCTAAACAAAAAAACACTTAAACCGCCGCCATTTATGCACAGGGTTTTTACATGACGTCATCAGTTGAGAACTTTAAATATTCTAAATATCTTAAGAACCATAAAACATTTTGACAAGTTTTTTTCACCGCTATTCCTCATTTAGCAAGGTCTATCCACTGAAGTAATTAAATTTTTCTTTTCATATTCGCTTTAATTAAGTGCTTTTTCATTTCCTCCTACATTTTTATGTGAAAACTCTTCCTTATCTATCTCACCCCTGAATTTAAATCAAATTTATCATCTTCAACTCACCATCAACATCAGGGGATGGTTGCTTTTAATCTCGTGCTGTTTGCTGGCTTTTTCAGGCAGAGCTGCTTTGATCTTATACATGACCGCATCGACCCCGTGACTCTCGTGCTGCTGTTCCTCTGTCCGGTCACTGAGTCCAGTCCACTCCACATTTACATCGTCCAAGAACTCATAACTAAGTGTAATGGCGTAGTCTGGACTATCGGGTCGACATTTGTTGAACTCAACACATCTTTTGAACACGTACTCTGCAACATCTGTGCAAGGGAAACACTTCATTTTACTTCTTCAACTGCTGTCTCCTGCAGTCAAACTCTACAATAACTCCAATATCAGCTGAAATAAGTTTTGTAGCAAGGCAAGGGCAGTCAAAACAAAAAAGTTATGAAGACGTTTCTACGGCAGAGCCTCCGCTCTGGTACCTCGACTCTGCAGAGAACTCTGATCTGTACATTCATAATTATGTGTCAAATACAGTCTCCTGCAGTCTAATTCTGCAATGACTCCAATATCAGCAGAAATAAATTTTGTTGCAAGGGAAGAGCAGTCAAAGCAATAAAGTTATGAACACATTTCTACAGCAGAGCCTCCGCTTTGGTACCTCGACTCTGCGGAGAACTCTGATCTGTACATTCATAATTATGAGTCAAATACAGTGGAACCAATACCTTAGTGATAACTTAGAAATTCCATTTTTTTAGATCCACTTCAGGGCAAAGAAGTTTCGAATATAGAGGTGTTAAAGTATGGAGTGGCCTCTCTGAGGAGCTCAAAAGTAAACATATCTCTAAGATCTTTCAAAAGTAAATTGAAAAATTCCTTGCTCGAAAACGATTAGATTTTAAAAGAAAAATCCTACTCGTACTACATATACTGTATATCAACCCATAGATTTTTATATATTTTCTTATTATAAAAATTATAGTTGCTGTCTTTTATTAACACATTATTTTAATTTATTGTTGAAAAGCCCCATGGGGAACAATAAAGTTAAAGTTGTATTTTATATCTTATATCTGAACTCCGCGTTACGGCAACCTTGTTAATACGGCCGATAGCTCGTTATAACGATCACTTTTTGCTTGGTCTGCCGGTCGAACAGCAGTACTTTGTCTAATAAAAAAAGCTCGTTATTAGGGTCACCCCGTTAAACGCAGGTGACAGTATTAACGGGGCGACACTGTAAAGACATGTTGTTGGCAGAGAATTGTTGCATATCCCAAACCCTTGATGGTGCAGCATTCATCTTCAAATCTTTGGTCATGCACATATCCGCGGCTTACCTGGTAGCTTTTTTATCAGCTTTCTCATAGGTGTCGTGATGTTATTTCCAACTTTGATTCTGTTCCGCATCACCAGCTTCCAGTCGTCGTGGTCTATTATCGCCATAGCAACATACCTGCCAGTAATAAGTGAATAACGGTTGCATTGAAGAGCTTCAGAAGCTAATATTCATACGCATACAATTTTATTTCCACAAATCGAAATCACACTTGGACGACGGTACTAATTTATCTTGAACTTGTTAAAGCGTCTTTCAGTTGAAATGATTGAACAAACGAAAATAAATAATAATAATCACGAGAAGAAGAGGAAGATGAAGAAGAGGAAGGGGAAAAAGAAGAAGAAGAAAAGGAAGAGGGAGAGGAAGAAGAAGAAAAAGAAGAAGAAGTAAAAAAAGAGGAAGAAGAAGAAGTAGAAGAGGAAGAAGAAGAAGAAGAGGAAGAAGAAAAGAAGAAGAAGTAGAAGAAGAGGAAGAAGAAAAGAAGAAGAGGAAGAAGAAGAAGATGAAGAAGAAGAAGAAGTAGAAGAAGAAGTAGAAGAAGAAGAGGAAGAAGAAGAAGAGCAAGAAGAAGGAGAAGAAGAAGAGTAAGAAGAAGAGGAAGATGAAGAAGAGGAAGGGGAAAAAGAAGAAGAAGAAAAGGAAGAGGGAGAGGAAGAAGAAGAAAAAGAAGAAGAAGTAGAAAAAGAGGAAGAAGAAGAAGTAGAAGAAGAGGAAGAAGAAGAAGAAGAAGAGGAAGAAGAAAAGAAGAAGAAGTAGAAGAAGAGGAAGAAGAGGAAGAAGAAGAAGAAGTAGAAGAAGAAGTAGAAGAAGAAGAGGAAGAAGAAGAAGAGCAAGAAGAAGAAGAAGAAGTAGAAGAAGAAGTAGAAGAAGAGGAAGAAGAAGAAGAGCAAGAAGAAGAAGAAGAAGAAGAGGAAGAAGAAGATGATGATGAAGAAGAAGAAGAAGAAGAAGTAGAAGAAGAAGAGGAAGAAGAAGAAGAAGAAAAAAGGGGAAGAAGAAAAATAAGAAAAGGAAGAAGAAGAAGAAGGAGAAGATGATATAATAATACATTGTAAAGTGTCGGGATTCAGAGTGCTCAACGTACACTGATGCAGGGATTCCTAAAATTATACAAGTGGGGTCATACGATCGCGTCAAGCGTGAAACTGCATAATTCGAATTTTAAATGTCCTTAACCTTTCCATCTCAACTCATATTAAATTAATAATAACAATAATAATAATAATAACAATAATAATAATGATAAAAATAATAATAATAGTAATAATAATAACAATAACAATACTAATATCAATACCTGTGGTTGTTCTCAATAGCAAGGTCCAAGCAATTTCGCCCGGCGCTGTCCCTCAGGGTTATGTTAGCCTTCCTTGACAGCAGCAACTTCACCATATCCACGTGACCCTCCTTGGAAGCCAAGTGTAGAGGAGTTGTCTACAAAATCACGTAAATGTGTTACAACACAGTTGGTGGGTGATATCATGGTGTAATCTGGCCATTTGCAAATGTCAACTTCGCACACAAAAAAAAAACTTTCCGGAAATTTCCGGAACAGTTTGGCATCACATTCGGTGGTGACAACAACAACAGTTCAAGGTACCGCTGACAAAAATAGACTGTAGGCGCACGTTCACAGCCTTAGTTTCGAACGGAATTAAATTCTAAAAAATCCAGCGAAGAGGAACTGAATTTTAAAACGAAACAACACACTGAGGATGCATTTCGTTGGGAAATTTAGATCCTAATCGTTAGCTAGTTCATTTATCTTGGCGCAGACGGTTATTCTTATCTGTTTTTTCACTTACCCGTCTGTACTGTTCGTATAGTTGTCTGCTTTTCCTGGACGTTTCGGCAAATGATGCCCTCTTCGTGCCGAAAAGTCCGAAAAAAAAGGGGACGAAAATCTTTATCCGGATTTCTTTAGTAAAATCCGATGAATGAACCCAATGAATTCCACTCGCAACGAGGATTCATTGCATTCAATCTGAATCTGGATTCTAAGGATTAATGGATTTTGCGATTCTTTGGGAAAAGATTCGAGAAAAGTACATGTGACATGCGGTCTTCGCGCTAAAATACTATCTGCTCTCTAGCTGGTAAAGGCCCCTTTTTAGATTCTTCGTTTCTCTCGCCGAAAAGAATGGCCGCGATTAATCCCTTTTCGGATTTTGCGTTTCTTTCGCAAAGATAATCCGTGAATTCTCACGCAGTAACCCAATTTTGTATCAACTGTAATTGTTTTACTTCAGTTCGCGACTAAGGCTGTGCCTAGGACCGACAGTTTCTTCCTATCAGCAGTGTTTGAACTCGAATAGTGTCTACTTCTAGTACTTTCGAGTGTAGATGTCCTTCAGTGGTATATGTCTAAACACAACATATTTAGACTCGATACTACAGCACCAACAAAGAACCCAGTAAAGCCACACAAAAGAAAGAGATTTTGCTCCCTGATGAACGTTACCTTAGCTTTATCAGTGGGATCAACAGGGGAGTCCTCATCAAGAAGAAGGGTTGCCGTCTCGACCCACCCTCTTGCGGCTGCACAGTCGAGTGGTGTCCACAAGTTATTGTTCCTAGACAAGAGTGTTTCTAATTATAATTGCATTACTGCTAAAACTTTATGTTTCCAAAAGGAATTTGGAGAGGAAAACTCACACTCACTCAACTGGTGCATGTAACTTCAGCTTTGAGGAAAGAGTGTGTACGAACTGGCTCAGGTGTGTGCAAGCTTAGCTCAGGTGTGCGCAAGCTTAGCTTAGGTGCGTGCAAGCTTAATTAAGGTGTGTTGAGTTAAGGTCAAGAGTGTGCAAGCTTAGCTCAGGTGTGTGCAAGTTTAGCTCAGGTGTGTGCAAACTTAGATAAGGTGCGTGGAAGCTTAGATAAGGTGCGTGGAAGCTTAGCTCAGGTGTGTGCAAGTTTAGCTCAGGTGTGTGCAAGCTTAGCTCAGGTGTGTGCAAGCTTAGCTCAGGTGTGCGCAAGCTTAGCTTAGGTGCGTGTAAGCCCAGCTCACGTATGTTGAGTGAAAGTCAAGAGTGTGCAAGCTTAGCTCAGGTGTGTTCAAGCTTAGCTCAGGTGTGTGCAAGCTTAATTAAGGTGTGTTGAGTTAAGGTCAAGAGTGTGCAAGCTTAGCTCAGGTGTGTGCAAGCTTAGATAAGGTGCGTGGAAGCTTAGATAAGGTGCGTGGAAGCTTAGCTCAGGTGTGTGCAAGCTTAGCTCAGGTGTGTGCAAGCTTAGCTCAGGTGTGTGCAAGCTTAGCTCAGGTGTATGCAAGCCCAGCTCAGGTGTGTTGAGTTAAGCTCAAGAGTGTACAAGCTTAGCTCAAATGTGTTCAAGCTAAGCTTGGGTGTGCACTAAAACTGACATTAACATCTACATCGGCACCGTCACTGAACACTTTTTAACTGAACATATTTGCATCACGTTAGTCCCCAGCAGAAGCGAGTACTCATTTAAACAGCTGACTCAACTTGATTAAGTCGGTAAAGTATTCGAGTGGTTGGCTCATGCGCCGTCACATCCATAGAATAACCGATGATTAAAACGTACACAAAAATACAAGCATACATAATCCATGCTTATTAACAGCTTTAACAATTGTTGTTTCTTTTTAGGCTGTTATGGTGAATTATTGCAAAAATGTGAAACCCGAATCCATGTTCTGTATGGTCAGTATTTACTTTGCGCTAATGGGTGCCTCCCCCCTGTTCATTTACCTTGCATCAATGGCCGCCCCCCTGTTCAAGAGCTGCTTCACCAACCGGTCATGACCATACAACGCCGCTAGGTGCAGCGGGGTGTTCGACGCCTCATCCTCATCATTAATTATAGATGGATCACGTTGGAGTAGGGCACACACTGTCCTTTACAGTAACAAAGTAACATGAAATATGATAAATCATAATCATAATAATAATAATAATAACAATGTTAAATGATAAAAACATCTTAATAACCGAGAGCGAGGTCTGTCTGGGAGAATATTTTGCCCGAGGTCTTTCACTGTACAGACCGAGCGAGACGAGGTTAGTACGAAAGTCAAAAGACCGAGGGACTTGAAAATTACAACGTGAAAAACTGCGTTTTGAAGTGTTTGCGACTACGAGAACGACCTACAGAAAATTGTGTTTATCTTCCCTTACCTTTAAAACAATCACTTTCGTCTTTTTCTATTCACAAAGCGTAACTCGGACATAAGAGAAAGCAGACTAGCCATACGTGGTTGAAAAGAGCATGAAAGAAGGGTATTTTTGTAGGCTATCGTTGTCGATGTTGCCGTCCTTAAATCTTAAACTCCCTATTAAGGAGGCTAGACCAACGGCTTAACGTCCCTGTTCACGGAGATAGCGGAAATGAAGGCCGCACAAGTGTTCAACTCTCGACAAGGCCGGGGATCCAACCCGGGGCCTTGTACTAGGCGGTTACTGTTCTCACCGACTGAACCAAGCTCTAAACAAAGGATGTTATAAAGTACGGAGGAACTTGACCAGATTCAATGATCTTTAAATCGTTTAACAGAAGATTTGGGCTTCGGAAGACCTCGGGTTGTTTTAGGATGCTTTCAACATAAAAATGCCAAAATCAAACCCTGTATCGTTATAAAGCTTTAAAACTTCTTTGCAAGCAGCCCCTTGATTTTTGGGAATTTTCCCGGTTGTGGATGAGAAAAAAAAACATTTCAAACATTTTATGACGTTCGCCCGTTGGTACGAAAATCTCTGGATGGCATCAAGCCTGAGCCCGCGAGCAACAGCAAGATTACAATGCGTTCTCCTTTGTTGAACGCATATACCATAAAAGTACCGAAAATATGGCAGCCTGTATATTTACCCATAATTCCTAGCGCATAAGCGTCTAAAATTGTCCACAAAAACTCGTTGAATGAATCCTTTAACCTCAAATTTCATCTACCAGGGTTCGTACTCCTTCAGAACTTAAAAAATCCAGGGTTTTCCAGGGCTATATTTTTATTTTTTCCAGGGCTTTTCCAGGACTTTTTAAACCCAGAATGAAAATATCAACGTCTAAAATCACATGTTTAAACAACGTTTTAGTAAAATAATGTCATGAAAATTTCTACTTATTGGACTTAATATAACAACGACATGCAAAAAATTAAGTTTCAAGTCTTAATTGTTACTTGAAGCGACAAACAAAGCATCATTTGGGAAATCTAGTTTTTTCAAGAAGATTCTATGAAATTTTCCAGGGCTTAGTGAAAAATTTCCAGGGATTTCCAGAGCCAGTACGAACCCTGACACACAGTGTTGTTAGTAACAAATTTATCAACGGATTGTAGGACAATTGAGTGTAAGCAAGGTAGTTATAGGTTATTGTTAAATGAAGTTCGTGCAGAATGTACGTTTGTTAACAATATCTGCAATCCTAATCAGGACTAGGATATTTAAGCAGAATGAGTTCTACGAGTTACCATTGAAGGTGTCTCAACTTTTCACCAAATTTTAATTTGTTCACAAAAGCTGTAAAAGAAAGACTGATAACCCTGGAAAGACTGTTTGTCTCAATGTCTTTATAAGTTTATAAATAATTCATATGCGGTTCACTGCGAAGTGATTAGAATACAACAAAAAAAGATATTCGCCAATTTTAGCTTCCCTGAGCATCTTTTAGCGCACGTGGTAAAATGTAAAGCAGCCATATTTTTCGGATATAATGGTCGAACCCGGCTCACTGTTTTCGTGTATCATCCATCACGAAACTGTTTTGTAAGATGTATGGAAGTCAACTAGAACACCAACCTTAACTTGCCATATTTGGTTGCCAGGTGAAGCGGCGTCATTGCTTCATCGTTCTTGCTATCAATAACACACCCAGCATCAAGCAGCAGCTACGAACGTTAACTCAAAGATGGTTACTTTCCTTTCCAAGCAAGCAGTGCTATGAATATCAAGCCAAGAAAAACCTAACTCGCCAGTTTGTTTCAATTCTGTGAACTCCAAACACAACAACTGATATGTTGTTAAGTTCCTGGCAGCCTGACTCTGTAAGTTTACAAACTATTTCCAGACTGCCAGTATCATCTGTTCCTTTTTTCTTTTCTTAATTAAAATTTAATATGTAAATCTAAGATACAAATAAACTATATTGTGGTATAAATTGTTCAGACTTTTACATTTTATACATAATGGTTTTCTTTGTTTGATCAATCACTTTTGCTCATAACCAAAATAATGTGTTGTTTGGTATGTGCTGTGTAAAATGAGAAGTTAAATGATGCTGCAAGGATTAAGAATAACTTCCATACCTGCGATAATTGTTTTAAAAACTATTTTTAAAACTATACTGCAATTTAATTAAAAAGCTTTGTGCGATTAATTGAAATCAAAGATTTGTAAACAAAAAATGAATGATATTTTTAGGTACTTCAAAAAGGTAGTTTATAAAGTAGTATATTGGAAGAAAGGAGGATGCACATATGATTCACACTACTTCGTGAATTCCTGGAAAACTCCTGCAATTTTGAAATTTCCTTCGATGTCCCTGGAAAAACAGTTAGTTCCCCTGTACTCCTGGAATTTTATTGAAAGTATTTCAAATGCAGAAACAACTTGTCAACTGGGCCATTAGGGCGCTCAAATGAGAAAATTACAATCATCATCATCATCGTTATCACTGCTAATATTACTGTCAGCACTATCACCATCATCATCACTTTTTACTAGCTTTTGGCAGTTCTGCCCTCTTCAGGTGAACTTGAAAGGATAAACATTTTCCTAGGTAAACTCACCTGAAGAAGGCAGGGCTGCCAAAAGTGAACAACAAGAACCTTATGGAGATAAATGGGAACAAAACACAAGTAAAAGAAGAACTACCAAATGAAAAGGAACTTTGTCAACTTTGGTAAGTTATCGTAAGTAGCTGCTTTGAAAAGCTTGTTAATATAAAAGATAGAGATAGGAAACAAATCCTAGTGTTTTAATCACGACGTTTCGATGTCCTCGTGACTTCATTATTAGGTGAAAACTGATTTAGTAAGTAAAGCATTTTAAACCAACCGAAATTCCATAAAGTTGGGTTTAACAAAAAGTATTGTTATGAAAAGAGCTTTGCCTTAAAATAATCACTTTGCACACTAAGAGAGGATGATTTTTATTTAACGAACAGCATTTCGAAAGTTAAACAGTAGCTGTAACACTCTTAAAACCTCAAACTGGTTACTTTTGTTAAATCCAAATTTACTAAATTAGTTTTCAATGAATAACGGCACCATGAGGACACCGGAACGTCGCGATTTAGTAATAAGAAAATTCAAATTTTTAATGTAGTCGAGAACCTATCAACTCAGAAATTACCTGAACAATTTTAACGTATCCCTTTTGTGCAGCAATGTGTAACGGTGTGTTTTCGTACTTGTTGCAATCCTCTATCAAGACCTTGCTACGGGACTTCTTCAATAAAAACTTGAAGACAAGGAAGAAAGCTTTTTAAGATCTAAGCCGTGCCTTGCACATTGAAAAAGTTGAAGCCATGTTCGTCTGTTCGAATGCCTTGTTGTGTCTTCCAATCTAACTATATGTCTGTATCTCCGTCCGTCTGTGTTGTCTGTTTGTTTGCCTGGCCGTCTGTTTCTCTACCTGCCTGCCTGTCTGTCTGTCTGTCTGTTTAGTTGTCTTCCTGTCTGTCTTTTTGTTTGTCTCCTTGTTTGTCTGTTTGTCTGTCTGTCAGAAGATGGTTGACTCTTTTTGTCTTAACAACTTTATCATTCGGTTTTCTAACCTAAAAGTTGCCATGAACATAGCGTGAAGACATGCACCAGTTATATAATTAAAAAACAAACAAAAACTATGTACACCAACCTCGACTATCTCAATACACCCTTCTGACGCTGCCCTAAAGAGTGGAGTGCCATCATTGACGTCTTTTGCTGATATGTCAGCGCCTTGCCGCACCAGGAACTTAAATGTGTCCAAGTGATTCTTGCTTGCTGCAATCAATAAGGGCGTGTCCTTATCTTTGTCCCGGCATTCAACAAATGCCCCCCTTAAAAAAAGCCAAGTAATTCAGATTTTTTAGAGGGGCAATGAAGCAAGTTGAAAAAATGTGACTAAAAGTGATTAAGGAACTTAAATTTACGCAATAACAAAGAAGTTATTGCCTTGCAAAAAAATAATGAATGGTTTTGCCCGCATTACTAGCACACAAGATAAGTAATAGTGTGATGTTTGGAGGGGGGGAGGGCTAAAAAGCCTGTCTCCGGCCATATGGCCCTTTAGGCCGGAGCTTATCTCCGGTTTCTGCAGTGTTAAGAAGATGAGAGTCTCTGGTTCGCCCTGGACAGGACACTAATCTACCGTAAGTTAGCCCCCAGCAGAACTGGTACTCATTTATTCAGCTGAACTGACTGGAACAAGTCAGGTAAAGTGCCTTACTCAAGGACACAACACAGTGGTCTGACCGGGGCTCGAACTCGCAGTGCTAGCTAGTTACAGACTGTCGTGCTCTTCTTACTTGCTAATAAGGAATTCCACAATTTCAACCCGGTTAAACAAAGCTGCTCTATGAAGTGGAGTTTCCTGCAAAATATTCTTGGCCTCTATGTCGGCATCATGATCAACCAGCATTTTAACTATTTCCAGATCCCCTCCTGTGGCTGCCAGATGAAGAGGAGTACTGAGGTTGGCCTTGGTCGCGTTCACATTGGCCCCCTGTTTGAGGCACAGTCTGGCGAGCTCGATGTGACCGCCTTCAACAGCGAGATGAAGAGCTGTCTGGTCTTCTCTGTCCTGGTCAGTGACCAGCTTTGACACCAGATTCCAACCTCCCATAAACTCCGCTAAAAAAGGGAAACTAAATATTCAACACTTATTCTATTTCAACTGAGGTGGATAGTAGCAGAGGTAGATATTCGTTAAGCCACTATTCAACCAAATTGAAATAGAATAAGTGTTCTAGTATATACGAGCGTGGCAACTGTTCCTTTCAAGAAAACGAAAGATTTTGGAGAAAAAAAACACTACTATTTCCGAGGTAAATATTGTCTCACATCTACTATTTCTAAACCAATCAAATCGCGCGTAGCCGAGCTGGTATATACTGATGTTGTTTATTAAAGGAAGTCTCGACTGTGCAACGTTCTTGATCTCAAAAAAAAAAATCTTATTAACAATAATAACAACAAATATTTGTACAGTTTATCACACGACTTCGAGTTCAATTTGGAAATGATTTGCACGAGTGGGTTTTACAAAAAGTATCAAAAATGCGTGAGCACTTAGTGCGAATGCATTTTGAATTTTTTGAAAAAAACGTGAGTAAAAACTATTTGAAAATTGAGCGAGAAAAGTCGTGTGATTACTTTTTAATAACAAACACAACAAAATTACAAGTCAAATAAAGACTTTTTAGTCTGTATAAAAAGGTTTAGCATCAAAGTAGAGGTCGTAGTCGTCGTAATCGATGAATTTATAGTAGTTATAGTAATAGTCGTTGTTGTAATCGTAGTTGTAGTCGTAGTAATCGTAGTAGTCGCAGTCGCGGCAGTCGTATTCCAAATCGTCTTAGTCGAAACCAAAGCTGTAATAATCGTAGTAGTCATCACAGCCGTAGTAGTTGTAGTCGTACTTGAAGTCGCAATCGTAGTCGTGGTCGAAGTTGTAGTCATACAAGTAGTCGTAGTCGTAGAGTAAATTGCCCTGAATTAACTCTTTTTGTACTGTGTTTACGAAAAACAGCACTGCTATCAAGCAATCAGAACTTTGCTGTGTATATTATTAATTATGAAACAGGATTATAAAACCAATATCTCTTCCACCTGCAAATTATAAAGCCCAATCGAGGTGGGGAAAATTCCAACAGTTAGTTGGATTATGATATTATAAAACTAAGAAAGTACTGACAGCACTTGCTGTAAGGCACTGACCGTCGAGGATAAGCTAAATGATTGGAGAAATATATGCAAAGAAGTGTTAAATTGGACAGTGACAGAGTTGGCAATCCTATTTTATCGTTAATAATTTTTGAGATTCCAATATAGTCATCTGTTCAACAAGGTTCGTCCGCTTTTCTCAAAGCAAAATTTAAGGGCTTTTTTAGCACTTTTTAAGGTAAGATTATTGGTTTTTGAGGACCTAAGCCATGGGACATCAACCACCAGAACTGACCTAAAACACGAATTTTTACGATATGGATTTTCCTTGACACAGTTATATAGTTATAGGCACGTTTTAGTTGTTGTTACTCACGGACCTGACACTAAAGTCTATGGAGCTGCAAAGGTTTGATATGGCATTATGTAAGCAGATCTATTACTGTGTACTTTTATGACACCACAACAGTGTAATCTTCATTCAAACTCAAGTAAGTTGCTAAGTACATGACTAGTGATTCAAACAAAATGCCAACTTCAGTGAAAAAGCAAAAATTAAAGAACTTTTTAAGGACCATGACTGATTTTTGTAAAATTTAAGGACTTTTGAAGTGTCAAATTTTGGAAAGTGAAAGTTAAGGACTTTTAAGGTTTTTAAGGACCCGGACGAACCCTGGTTCAAGTGTCCATATCATCAGCTCAAGTTTGTCAATTCTGTACGTAAAACTAACGCAGAGCAGTTTAGTTTCAAAATTTCCACAGTTAAAATTTCCTGTGTACTGCCATTGGAATACGATTTGTTTCGGTTGCAGTGCCAGGTCCCCTCCCGTTCATTATCGAGAGTCTGTCACTGCGACCAAAACACGTCACATTTCAAAATGGCGGCGCGCAGGTTATTCAAACCTTGGAAATGATTAAATGAGTTGCTAGGCATTAGTTATATGCACTGAATTATCAAGTTTGAGCAGCTGGTGTGGAATAACAAAAGTCTTGTTCGAGACGAAGAATGATATAAGTCAGAGGATCCATTTGATGTTACTAATGTTCTTCTCTTTCCAAGGTCTTGTGGTTTGAGAATCGGCTGAGGTAAACAATGTCAAATAGAAATGTTTAGACTCTTAAGAGTGCTCCTGAGATTTTACATATCAACATAGTCCAATGCTCGTGCATGTGGGATACTGTTTTACCAGGCGAATGACGAAGTTTCAAACCCATTCATGAGAAGCTTCACTAAACCAGGCGCTAAATCGTGCAAAAATCGGTATTAATCCAATGGTCGCCTGGGAATACTACAACTTGACTCGGATTCACTAATCTCTACTTACCAATTGAGCTTTTCAACTCTAGGGAACGCACCCAAATAGTAAGTTTCAGTTTAAAGAAAGTTTGGCAAAACCAAATTGGTAAACAAACAAGAATCTGAACGAAGTTTAGCCAAGATTGAGATTCTAAATTGCGGGCGGAATAAACGCTTCCTTCTTGAAAACCAACAAACTCTCCCCAAAAAGAAACGCTTATGGTTTTGATTGAATGAGCGAGATAGCTGCGACTTCAAAATATCAAGCTCGATTCGACGGATTACAATGGCAACTGAAACATCGTTTTTACGAGAGTTTCTTCTAAATTCTTGACAAAAAAATTGTTCCAACCGAGATTTCAAGTGATTTCCACGACCTTTTTTAATAATTTTTCTCTTCTTAATTTCTTATCTGGCACACTTGCGCCTTTCTAGGATTCAATTAACATTACTTCAAGTTACATTAGTAACCGCAGTGTCAGCTATACAAACCACAACTCACAAAGCTATGCAAAACAAACAACAAAAGCAACTTTTTCGCACCCCTCAAGGCCTCGAACTTAAAATGCATATAGGTGGGCAATGGTACTGAAAAGTGAACATTGGTTACTAGATTTTTAGACCTTGTAGTCAGCTGGCTTTTACAAGACTATGTGGAAACTTTGTGACAGATTAATTAGGAGCTGCTGTTTTTAACAAATTGATAAACAGTGTGATGAACGAATGAAGCTTATCTGCTTTCTTGGGCAAACAAATCTGGAAACAAATGCAGTTATTTTTTGCGCACCTACTACAGGCAGAGTCTAGAAATATATATGGTTATTAAAACTTGTGATCGGGCTACAAAGTTGGCCTCTGGCAGTCAGTTTACTACTTGGAAAAAAATTAGTTTCGAGCACTGCCCTCACTTATTAACACAATTTCTTAGATTTAGCTCTGTCGCCTTCATTTTCTGAACTACCATAATCATAATCTGCTTCACAAAAAATCCAACTTTACATTCCATAAAAATCCACTTTACATTCCACCAAACCTATCTCTGTCACCTTCATTTTCTGAATTACCAAAATCATTACCAGTTTTACAAAAAATCCAGCTTTACTTTCCACCAAACTTACCTCCGTCACCTTCATTTTCTGAATTACCATAATCATCACCTGTTTTACAAAAAATCCAGCTTTACTTTCCACAAAATTTACTTCCGTCACCTTCATTTTCTGAATTACCATAATCATCACCAGTTTTACAAAAAATCCAACTTTACATTCCACCAAACTTACCTCCGTCATCTTCATTTTCTGAATTACCAAAATCATCACCAGTTTTACAAAAAATCCAGCTTTACTTTCCACAAAATTTCTTGCGTCACCTTCATCACAAGTTTCACAAAAAATCCAGGTTTAGATTCCTCAAAATTTACTTCTGTCATCTTCATTTCTGAATTAACATAATCATCACCAGTTTTACAAAAAATCCAGCTTTACATTCCACAAAATTTACCTCTGTCACCTTCATTTTCTGAATTATCCAAATCATCACTAGTTTTACAAAAAATCCAGCTTTACTTTCCACAAAATTTACTTCCGTCGCCTTCATTTTCTGAATAATTATTACCAAAATCATCAACTGCTTCACAAAAATCAAACTTTACATTCCACAAAATTTATTGCATCATCTCATTTCATCATCTGAATTATCAAAATCATCACTAGTTTTACAAAAAATCCAGCTTTACTTTTCACAAAATTTACTTCCGTCGCCTTCATTTTCTGAATAATTATTACCAAAATCATCAACTGCTTCACAAAAATCAAACTTTACATTCCACAAAATTTATTGCGTCATCTCATCATAAGTTTCACAAAAAATCCAGGTTTACATTCCACAAAATTTACCTCCGTCACCTTCATTTTCTGAATTATCATAACCATCATCTGCTTCACAAAAAATCTAGCTTTACTTTCCACAAAATTTACCTCCGTCACCTTCATTTTCTGGATTATCATAACCATCATTTGCTTCACAAAAAATCTAGCTTTACTTTCCACAAAATTTACCTCCGTCACCATTATTTCTGAATTACCATAATCATCACCAGTTTAACAAAAAATCCAGCTTTACATTCCACAAAATTTACTTCCGTCGCCTTCATTTTCTCAACAATTATTACCAAAATCATCATCTGTTTCACAAAAAATCCAACTTTACATTCCACAAAATTTATTGCGTCACCTTCATTTCTGAATAACCTTAACCATCACCAGTTTTACAAAAAATCCAGCTTTACATTCCACAAAATTTACTTCCGTCACCTTTTTTTCTGAATTACCGAAATCATCACCACTTTTACAAAAAATCAAGCTTTACATTTCACAAAATTTACCGCCATCACCTTCATTTTCTGAATTACCATAATCATCACCAGTTTTACAAAAAAAATCAACTTTACATTCCATAAAATTTACTTCCGTCACTTTCATTTTCTGTATTACCATAATCATCACCAGTTTTACAAAAATTCCAACTTTACGTTCCACAAAATTTACCTCCATTGCCCTAACTTTCAGAAATATCATAACCATCATCTGCTTCATAAAAAATCCCACTTTACATTCCACAAAATTTACCTCTGTCGCCTTCATTTTCTGAATTACCATAATAAATTGGTCATTTCCATTCTCACCTTCTCATTAATTACTATCAATTATCATCACTATGAGTTTTGCAAACCTGTCTCGAGCAACAGTTTAGCAACAGCTAAGTTTCCCTCCATGCAAGCAAAGTGCAGTGGTGTCATTTGCTCTTCATCAAGGCTCCTTAAGTCGGCTCCAGCTTCAACCAGACAATTTGCCACTGCAAGAGAACCTTGGCTTGCAGTACAGTGGAGAGGTGTCATTTTGGTCTTGTCTTTAGCCTGTTAAAACAAGCACACAACAGTTAGTCATAGTGAGGGGAATAAAACATAATTAACTGTCTTGTGAGGTAAGGAGAAAGCTGTCGAGCTGTTAACCTCTTATTAAAGAGAGTGTTTTTTAAATGGAAGCAAGATATATATGCTTTGTCTAAAAATTTAAACTCATCAATGAGAATTTCTTTCTCACTTTTCAAAATCTCCAAGAAGCGCTCAGCCTTTTAATTTCGTCAGTATCTTTAATGTCTAATTCTTGATTGTAAGATTTGTAAGCTATTCCAAATCATCAGGTATCAGTGTTTTCTGTAAACAGATCGAATACACATTGTTGCCAACTAACTGAAACAATTGTGAGAAAAGCACATAGCAGCAATAATTTGATACAAAAAGCACATAGCAGAAATAATTTGATGCGGGGAGGGGGCAGGGGCAGCGAGGCTGAACAAAAAAACAGAATCCTTGGATAAATGTGATTGTAAGATTTGTAAGCTATTCCAAATCATCAGATATCAGTGTTTTCTGTAAACAGATTGAATACACATTGTTGCTAACTGACTGAAACACTTATGAGAAAAGCACATAGCAGCAATAACTTGACACGGGGGGGATTGGGGTAGGGGCAGGGAGGCTGAAAAAAAACAGAATCTACGGATGAATACTACATCAAAATCGAGTTGCTGTGAGAACATGCTGCCTTCTTGATTCACTCGGCAGCAGTTATATAACATTAATTTTATATTGATATTGGGTTACTCACCTCAATATTAACTTCACTGTGATCCAAAAGCTCTGTCACAGCCACAGGGTTCCCCTTAGCCACAGCATAGTGAAGAGGAGTAGATCCATAGGTATCCCTTGCATTAATATCAGCCCCACATGTCAGCAGATACGAGATATTGGATAAGTCAGGTGTAACATTTAATGCAACAGCTTGAATGGAAGACATGGAGTTCGAAGCGCTCACTCCTCTCAGACGATCACCCAGCTGTAGCTCCTTCAGGATACGGCTTCCAAGGGTTTCCTTCTTCTTTCCCTGGAGTGGCAAAGCAAGCCTATCTCTTGTTATCTTGCTAAAGCTGCCAATAACTGACTCAGGTTTCTTGCTGTCCTTTGTAGCTTCTTTTTTGTTGTCACTTTGTCCATTATTTTTATCTTCCTTTTCTGCTTCTTTGACTGTTTCAGTACTTTCTTGCATTGAAGATGAGTGGCTTAGTTTTCCTGGTAATTTAGGGCTTGGATTTGGGCTTTGCCTTGGAGATATTCTTGGGGTCTCTCTTGGGGTCTCTCTTGGGGTTAAAAAGAACGAGCCTTTTGGAATTGGCCTGAACCGCGCTGCATAATGAAGGGGGGTTGCATTTGCTTCACCTTGCACTTCAATATCTGCACAACAAGAATTTGAAACTATGATGCTTTAAAATGTATATAACGCTAACAACTTTTTTTGGGATTTCACATACAATTTAAAGTACTTCTGCAGAAAAGTTTTCGAAATTTTGTCATATTGTTTTTTTCTACAATGGTTCAAACTAGCAAAATTTTCAGACATCTTGGTTTAAAACTGGATTTCAGGGGACTGGGTTGTGACCTCATTACTTACTTAAAACATTGAGCAAATGAGATCTTTCTAATCACAAAGGTAAAAAAGAACTAAGAACTGTCCGAGGAATTGGAATGTACTTCTGAATCAAAAATCTCAGATTCATTGCTGTGTTTTGATCCAGAGATGTCCGGGAATGGCGTCATAACCCAGTCCCCTTAAAACACAGTCATAAACTAACAAAACTCGAACTTCAAATGTGTATTAAAAATCAACAACACAACTGATTTCAAAGATTCTTTTCTTAATCGTCCTTAGTTTTCAAACACGATTAGTGGTGACAAAAATAATTGTTAGAGTTACAGGCACTTTAATAGCATTGAAAACATTTAACTTGTTTATGGTTTGCCTCAAAATGTTAACCCTAACAAACACTCAGTAAATAAAATGTTACTAAATCAGTAACTTTGTGAGTATTCAGTTTATTTTCCTTTTGATTAAACGCCAAAAAAAAAACTCAATTTGATCTCTATGTTGCATCTACATCTATGCAATCACTACACTATTAAGTTACAACAGCTACTGGCAAGTAGGCCTCGTTGATAAGGCACCAGTTTTTCGGCGGTTTTTCTCCTTCTTAAAACAATTGAGGAGAAGGTGCTGCCTTTGCCCTGATATTTACCAATGGTTAGACCTTTGCATCTTCTTGGATAAGGGCATTAAACTGTAGGACCAGTCTCTTGATCTCCTAACAGAGGACTTAAAAGAACCTACAACACTTGTTGACAAAGAGTAGGGAGATTCCCGTGTCTTGGTCTGTCTCTTCTACTAACTGAGGGCAACTCTTGTGAATACAGTTGTGAGCCATGTATAGAGGACTATCTAAGACCCTCAATACCAGAGTACCAACTGTAAATTATTGTTAAGTGCCTTTGAGCATCTACCTATGGAAAAGGCGCAATATAAACACTAAACATTATTATCATTATTATTATTATTATCATTATTATCATTATTATTATTATGTGCCTTGTCACAGAACATAACAACAGCTGTTTCTGGTATCTCCACTCTGATTGGGTAGCCCTTTAACCCCTAAGAGTGCCAAAAGATGAGTTTGTAAATTCTCCCAACTTAAGTCCATAGTATTCCTATGAAAAGTTTGGGAGAATTTCTTAATTCATCTTCCA
>JAOBAT010067605.1:9093-22907 GCA_026413305.1 Hydrozoanthus tunicans
CCCCCCGACGAAAAAGCGCATCCACAGACAGTTTGAAATTGTTGATCGAGATTTGATAATTATTGAATGTGCTTTAATTTAGTACACGAAATTCTGACTACAATATACAAATTTTGACCGCAGTCCAACAGAAGAAATTGTAATCCAAAAGTTGTAGTCAATGTAGATCGTTTTTTATGGAAAAACTCAAAGAAAATTTTCCTCACATTGTTATGTTGTCATATCTACCGGTTAATGATGAAGAAAAAAGCAAAAATTCGAAGGTCACCTCATCCTCCAAGAATGCCATAAGAAATTCAAGTTTGCATGCATGAAAGCTTTTGAAGTTGCTTTTGTAAAAATAACAATTCTATTTGCTTAGTGTTAATTTCCGGAAAAGGTTAAACAATTAGAATATCTTTATCAACTTAATGGGTTAAAACGTTTTGCAGAACTATTTGTTGTTCTCCGTTAATCTTATATAAGAAATATAAAATGGTGACGTGTTAGCACAATCTTGTGAGATTGGCGGAAAATTCGTTGAGCTCAAAACTTCGCTTTCTTTAGCTACAGTACGCATATCTCGTGTCTTCCAACCTCCCGCAGTTTATGTCAGGTAACAAATTATGTAAACACTGAAACCATTTTAAACTATAAATTCTTCAATCTAAAGCTTTTGATTTGACCAGCAAACTGGATGTTATATCAACCAAATGGTTGTTGTTTTGTATTCTTAAACACCAGGAAAAATTTTAGTGTTCTCTCTGGCCTGAAACCTTGCTGTGATTCTTCAATTATTAAGCCCATCGCTTTCTGTATAGCTTTTCAGAGTACAACCGAAGTGCGTGCATTAATTGTTAAAAACCAACCCACAAAGTAAACACCGTTTAAGATTGATAAACGTAATCATTTCATCTTACCTACTTGTTTTGCTCATAACAACAGATTGAGCTCACCTCTTTCTTTACGAGCCTCGGTGTTTACTGCGCATTTCCATTTATTTGAGTACAAACCAAATGTAGTTTTCGCCTTAGGACACCGGCAGTCACAAGGTGCGTACGGGTCCTTACTGGCACCGAACACAGAACACGCCGGGTTCAAGTCACCACACTTAGAAGGCGGAACAGTGAAGGAGTCTTGTACGCTACTTGATCTCTTTACGGTAAAATACTCGCTTTTCACGCAATATACAAAAATAAACACAAGATTAATGACCCAAAGAGTTTTTGTTGCCGCCATCTTACACTGAAACACAACGTATGGTTAATGAATAGAAGCAAACAATAATGTTATTCTTTAACCCAGGGGGTGAGATGCGTGAAAAGCACTGGGCACATGCGTTCAAGCCCAACATTTAATCCAGTTTGTTTTATTTTCAAAGCTTTAAACGAATCCAAGTTTTTTTCGTCGGTTTTACCTTGTAACTGTAAATTATTAAGTTTTTGAAATATATAATTGAAAACGGATTTGAGGTTAAAATGCCTATGACATAAAATACTTTGTTACGACACCGGATAGAACTTGCTAAATGAAGAATCGCGGTGAAAAAAATTCGCCAAATAACTTTTCTTGTTTTTAATTGTTTTTTCAAACGGCTGCTTACCATAATCTCTGGTCTATAATAATAGGGCTGATGATGTATCTCGAGGTATTCTTCAGGGTTATTACTGATTTTCATCCAAAGTTAAGGAACTGAAATTTCGCTTGTCAAGCGAGTGACGCCATCAGTTGAAAACGGTAACGTGTTTATATTTCGATAAACAAAACAGATTTCGAAAAAAAATTCACCTCTTTTCCTTATTTAGAAAAGTTTGACATCACAAAATAATTCATGTCATAGGCACTTTAAAGAAGATGTGTGTACGTGTGATTCTTAAGTCTATTAAATGTTTTTTTTCTCAGCACCGGTAAGGTACTGCTTGGGCAAAAAGCTGAACTTTGCAGTAGAAAGGGGCTGGAGAGGAGGTTGAAGGTGGTTGAAAAACTGGCAAACTGTCAAGTCAAAGATTGACAGCTCTGGGGAGCAACTACAAAACTAGAGGGAAAAAAAATCTTGGAGTCTCTGGAGGTCAAGCTCCGATATGCTGTGATTAACCAAAGGCGAGCGTGAGTTCCATTCTATCATTCCCAAAAATGGTAGCAATGTGGTAATCGAAAAAAACTGCTAGTGTTTTTAATTCCAGCATGCGTCATTTAGTATCATTATATCAATATTTTTGTCTCTGTCAAATCAGTGATCGAACCCGTCAATAATCAAACAGTATGAGTATGCGTTAGGTTTTGGAATGCTACCCACTTTATACACGTGACCCGTGCACGATACTAGTAAGTGAAACAACATTTACCCTCATTTGATTTTGATCGGAACCAGGTATTTGGTGCTATTTTACTGGCTGTGTTTATACCATTATCGCGCATGTGCAATGATTTTTTCATCTTCAGCAAGATCCCACAAGCGCAACGCTTACATTCTTGTTTATGTCTTTCTGTGGAATTAATAACAAGGTATCTCTTGCCAAAGAAGCGTAAAGTATTCAGTTAGTTTTTAAAACTGTTTGAACTTTTGGCTTTATTGATGATGTTGTAACCTGTGCTATCATAAAATACGACCCGTGTAAGAACTAGGCAGGTCGCCTAGGAATGCAGAAAGGTGCTAACTGCGATATTATTTAACCATTGACTGCTTGGCTAAACTTTAAAAAAGGACCATATCTTCATATAAGAAAGCTAATGTATTTCTTTCCAGTTCCCTTATTCAAACCTTTCTAGTTGGAACATTTCTGTTTTTTTAATTTACGAAAAATTTCATGGGGAATAAACATTGGACGTGAAAGGTTTTCATTGCTATTGTGTTGGGGTTCTACGGCTAGACTATTATAGCAAAATTAAACATTGCATTAGAATAGAGTTGTATTGCTTTAATTTAGAAACTCTATTGTACATTGGTTGATACATTCTTAGCATGAAAATTTAAACTTTCTGGCTTGGGAAACTAAGCAAAAAGCCGCAGATCACGGAAACGTCCTAATTCTTACACGGACCTTAACTCGAAGTCCCTATAAAGCTTATTTCTTTAAGCTAGAGATAAAAAGTAGATCCCTTAAATAATAGTTATATTCGAAAATAATTCCTTTTCTCGCCGTTCATGTTAACTTTTTAGACTTGAAGCGTGCAATGATGACATAGCAGGAGGCTGATGACGTAGCACGAGGAATGAAGCAGAGACAACTCTTTTTTATATCAAAAATTTAATTCAGGCTACAATAGTCACATTGTTATATTTTAATCAATGAATTATTAACTTGAAAGTGTTTGAAATAAAAACATTTTTTAACAGAAATGAAATTTTTAAACAAAAACCACATAACTCACTGCTGCTACGTCACAGGTTACTAGTCCCCGGCCTGCTCGGTCAAAACTTGCATTCCAATCTATTTTGGTTAAAAAGCATACTTAGACGTGGAAATTTTCTTTGGTTATATCGAATTTCGATTTCACAGATGGCAACAGTTTTAATCCAAAGGGTAAAAAATTAAGTTTGATAGGGACTTTAAGTGATTTAAAGCTGTTCTAAGAAGCTACACATAACTGATCCACCTGTTGACAGTCTGCTAAAGTGATTGTCAAAACCTTAATACTAGCGTTCTTTCTCAACAGTCCAATACAGAGGTGTTGACTTGGCTTGATCTTCTAGGTGTGGCTGTGGAACAATGTTATGCAGCTCCCTTTTCTCTCTGTCAACCGAGCATCCTTTGATGATTCCCTGCTTGGTGGGAGATAATTCGATAACTGCATATGAGTTGGCATCGGAATTGTTACAGAGTGTTTCACCTTGGTCTTTAAGTGCGGCATAAACCGGTTCTGGACCCTCTAAAACATCGTAATCAGGTTCTAGTTCATTTGTTGTTGATCCATCGAGGGCGCAGTATGTTGGAACCTCTTTAGCCCTCTCAAGAGTTGTGTAGAATACATCTCCTTTGGAGCAGTTCAGTGCAGTGTAGGCTGGTTTTTCTTCTGAAGATATACTTTCTTTGGCCCTGTTAAGTGTAGCGTAGGATTGTCTCTCTTGAGGATCTTGAAGATCAGCGTAAAATGATGGCTGTTCCTCTCTTGATTTCTCAAGAACTTCGTAAGATGGTTGCTCTAAACCGGCTGCAAAGAAATAAGTCAAACGTGATCACAAATTGTTCTACCAGTAAAACCTCTTTAAATAATTGCCTACAATCTTTTTTTTATAAGAACCAGTAAATTTGGCTGATGCTCATTGTTCTTAATTTTATGGCGATTTGAGCCTCAAGCTGTTCTTAGTTTGTTCTTAGAACAATATGTGGTTTAAATCGAAAAAAAAAACTGCAATTGATACATGCATGTATTTGAAAAGGATTGCTTGATCAATTCATCCGCTGATTCATTCTCCCGAGACGATTTCCAGTCCCAGGATTGGCCTTTCATTTTCAAACGCTTACCTGTCAAATTAAGTTATACGTCTGCTGTTTCTCTCAGATCTCCGCTGTATTGGCAGTTTTAGAGCTTCATTACTCTCAATTTCTGCCGCGTCGGACAAAATCGAACCAACTGTCGTGTTGACCTTTCCGAAAATTTTTAAAAACTAAGCCCCGAGCCTCAGCTCGTTCTTTAATTGTTCTTAAATTTTGGCCAATCTGAGTATCATTATTCTTACAAAGTTGATCTTATAAAAAAAAGCGTGTATTTGTAGTTTTGTACTAAACTTTTTATTATGAAACAAAAACAAAGTTTCATAAAGAAGTTTGCTACTTGGTATTATAAAGTTGAAAAGAAAGCGGCTCCCATAGGAATATCGCATACTCGGCCCCCGTGTGAGTCTGTAGCTCTGTGCGTAGCTGGAGCATCTTACCGGTAATCAGGACAGCGGGTTTGATTCCCGTTAGGAACTCAGTCAGAATCTTTTCTTATCACTCAAACTTAGGGAGCGTTCTCAGGCTTTCCAACTTAAGCATAATGTTACAACGAAATAACCATATAAACAATCTACGAAGGCATCACATTTCACGGTACTCCCCATACGATATTTCCAAGGGTTAGTTAAAGAAAAACCTGTGTTAAACTAAGAGCCTGGTAATTTTTAGGTTTAAAAACGCGAAGCTACTTTACTGCCCCTTGTTTTGGTAAACGTGCGTATTAATAAGGAGTTAAGACAAAAGTCCTTTGGCGATCGTCCTATTACGCGCACGCCTTTATTTACTTCATACAATGTACAGCGTAGTACGAGGTAACTTAGCGCCAATCTGCTAGCTATTTAGGAAAAAATGTCATTTTTCAATTGGAATTTTTTGATTATGTGTAAACACATAGTTTTAGTGCTCATGAGATTTGATACATCTGATACCATCACGTCTCTTATTTGTAGCAAAAATATCACGACACAGTACAATATACAATGGTAAATTCTAAAATAAATTATCAACGCATGCTTTGTTTGTAGAAAGAAAATCAGGTACACAAACCATAACACGCTCCTTCATCTTTAATAAAGCCATTGTTCTCTAACCCTTTTGAATCTTGCTTTCCAGTTTTTAGGTTGTCTGTGAGAAGAGAAACGAAGGATGTAGTTATAGGCAGCGTTCAAGCGTGTTCTAAAGCATCTAACACATATTAGTTATTTCATTTCTTTACAATTCTCGCCGTGACGGCAAAGTGATTACTTGGTGAATATTCTTAACACAGATGCTCACTAACCCTGAGACGAATAATTGTAAATTATTTAGTAAAATTACTCAGGTGATCACGATTACCAGTTGTAAGAGCAGGGTGTCGTACGTTTCTGTTGTCTATCCTTAATCGTACATATACGTGAACTTTTGTCTCCTGGAGTTGCGTGTCTAATTAAAACTCATTAAACTGATAATGATAATAGAGATAAAGACAATAAAAATGATAATGATAATGATAATAATAATAATAATAATAATATTAATATCGAAATAATAATATCATTATAATAACAGCAATGATAATAATAATGGTACTTATTAGCTATAGATAAAAAAAGAACAGCAGACGGGCTCAATTTTCATAAGCAAGTTAAAAGTTAATAACCTAATTAAAAGTAAAAAGAAAACTTTAAAATTATTAAAAAGGTATCTCCACATAAAATTCATTAAAAAGGATTTGATTTTACCCGTCACGTCATTTTTGTAGGAATGATTAAATCTTCAGTTTCTAACTTTTCTATAGGTGAGTTTCAGTCTTTGTTATTAATGAATTGACTGTTATTTGATTGTTTGTTTAAAACAAAGGTTTCTTTGTTTCATGTCCCAAGGGTGTTTGGATTTGAAAAAGGTTTGTTTGTAAACATTACGTCAACTGAAATCCGCCTAATAGTTCGCTGAGGTGGCAAAAGGTCGCTCGAGGCAGTGTCTGAGGTGATAGTCCTATGCCACAGTTTCATGTCCTTATCATGTAAAACTTCAGTTATGCTGTATACCTTGGAGCAAGATCTGAGTAGTTAAACGTTAAAGCATCTCAACTACCTTTAACTCTCCCGCTTTTGCAAGTAACACCAGGCACCAGGTAATCTGCGTCATCATATAGATTAGTAAGCGCTACATCCTTCTGTTGAGTAACACAGTAATGATGAGTAAACTTACCGTTTCCCTTGAACTGACTAATAGCTGACAGTAAAACATGTACATGAAGAGTTGTGGAAAATAGAAAACTTTTATTAATTACAAGACATGTAAGCTAGTAATTTTTCAAAATGTAACCAGGATAGTTATAGCAATTGTAATAATGATGATAATGATGATTCTATCAATAATTATTATCTAATAATAATAATAATAATAATAATAATAATGAAAATGATCTTAACAATGATAATAATATTGATTTTAACATAATTCATGCTAAAATCAAATCACTTACCAAAAAATTCTTATCACAATCAAAGGGGCTAAGAGCCAACTCATTCATACTAATTTGGGGTAATATTTCTGTGAGTATGGAACTGAAATTCAACATTAGCATGTTCATTTGCCACAGTAAGCAAAAAAGCCTATTATTTATCAAATCACGGGTTGTAATTTACGAGTTGATCCACAGCTAGGCAGACAACTCTCTCCATAAAGAGTATATTTTCCTCATATGAACTCCGAAACACGAAATAAAGATAGATTAATAAGTTAAGTTCCTAAGAAGAGCGCGACGAATTTCAAGATGGCTGTCTCCTCGTGCTCAAAAGGAATCACGTGATTTGGTTTAAACTTATATAAACTCCACGGACACTTTCTCCACACTGCAATAACTCATTCACTGTTTAAAACACGGCCTTCTTCAGGGTTCAATTTTTTACGCAGCTCGGAACACTTTTCCAATTTAGATGATCTGAAAGTCCTTGACAAGGCGGGCATATGCTTGAGATGCGGTATTAAGGAGGAAGTGTGGGAGAGAGTTGAGTTTAGGGCCCTTCGTTCAGCAAGGAAGTTGATACGTTTGCGGTTTAGGTTCTCGGGCACTTGGGACCGGGTTTTACAGTTTGTACCGGGTCAGCTATCCCGTGACACTTGCGTGGTCCAAGCTGACTCGACTCGGTAGAACCCTCAAAAAGGCCGTGTGGTACGGCCAAAAGGTCGTTTTAAGTCTATGGATAGTCGGTGAGTGATTTGATTTTCAGTAAATGTGTAAAATAAAACATTCATTGTCATTGTAATAATGATAATAACAATAATAATAATGATAGTAATAATAATAATAATGATAATAATAAGGTAATAGTAATAAGAGTAACGGGAATAATAAGAGAAAATAATGTACTGAAAATGATAAATACTTTATCTAATGCAAACAAACTCCGTTTTGAAAAAGCCTTGTATACGTTTTACCTTGCCACTACTTGAGCCGCGATCTGCAAAGATATCAAAACAATTATTTTTTAGAATACCTTAACGAAAATCTTTACTGCAATCTTTCAGTTAATGATACAAAAACGACGCAGCTATAACGAAAATCAACTTAGCTCCTTGGCAAGAATGCTTATATAGCCAAACAAGTTAATCTCGTGCGCTAATTGGTCAAGACGTGAGAGAACATGAAAAGTACATAGACACGCTTTTGTCGTACATGTAAATAGAGTTATTTAGGTTCTGAGAAATTACGCGTCTCCAGTTCCAATGTTTTCTACTACTTACGAAACTTGGACTTCTTCCGTTTCAACAGTACAGCCCTAGAAATATTAAGAAACCATATTCAGACATTAAAAGGTGCAACTCTAAATTAGACTGAAATTGTCAATGACAGATTAAGAAAATGAATGAGGTCCATATAATACTTTCTACCCCTTTGCAAATTATGGTCGAAACAAATACAGAAACTTGCAACCCTACCTTTTGTTCCTCTTAATTTTAACAATAATGACGGTTGCTAATATTGCCACTGCGACAATGCAGGATGTCCCAGCAAGGATTAAAGAGATAATCGAGCCACTGGAGGAACTAACAGCTGCTTTATTCTCAATCATGTTTTTCTAAAGAGGGAAGCAAGAAACAGCAGATATTGATGTCTTAACAGTGGCATACACAAATACAAATTCCAGTGAAGCCAGGCTACAGAGAATTGGAAATATCCGATTACCGTGAGCTTTCAGCATCAACAAAACCTAGAAAACTGACACAACAGGTTTATAGTGTCCTTTTAAATGAAAGTATAGGTCGACGAAATTTAGATTATTCCCCATTTTCAGTGCCAAGGCAAGCAATAGTAGTTAATTGCTATCGCCGGAACAGTCAACAGAAATCACTAAGTTCGAGATCTGCTTTCTTGAGCCATCTTCAATGCAATACTTTCCACCGTTCAAAGGCAATATAACTCGGACTTTAATTTTACTGACATTGAACTTCATATCCACTAAAAAGACCTTAAGGAGGTCTTATCAATCTTTCAGCAAATTTAGAAGCTAAGAACTTTTTAGAAGCTCAGCAAAAATGAATTTGCAATGATCTCGAACGAGGAAAAAATGATACAAAGGAAAAGGGGCGTAGCCAGGATTTCTAGGAAGGGGGGTTCCAAATTGGTTCCAACGAAAACGGTGGGTCTAAAATCCTTACATTACGTAAACGCAAATAGATACCACCGTGACGTACACTGCACTTACTGTAAACTCAGAACAAAACGAAGAATTTCAGGAATCGAGAGTCCTTTACACTCTTGCTGAAATAAAATCACTGTTAAAAATAGGAGAGGGGGGTGGGGCTACTTCGCTCAAGAGGGGGGATCCGAAACTCCTTGAGCCCTCCCATGGTTACGCCCCTGAGAAAGCTTTCTCTTTCACTGGTTGGGACACTCACCGAGAGTGTTGTCGTCTCCGTTACTGCTTCGGCTGTTGTTCTCGTTACTTGAATTGGTTTTGTTTTTGTTTTTGCTTTCGTTGCTATTTGCAACGGAGTTGTTCTTGCTTTCGTTGTTGCTTTCGTTAATATTTGCGACGGAGTTGTTCTTCCTTTCGTTGTTGCTTTCGTTACTATTTGAGAAGGAGTTGTTTCTGTTGCCTTGGTCGCTTTCGTTGTCGCTAATATTACTATTTGCGTTGTTGCGTTCGTTGTTGATAGTTTTGTTGTTGATTTTGTTACTGCCGGGGTTTGCGTTGTTGCTATAGTTACTATTATTGGTAGTGCCGGTGTTGTTATTGTTTTTGTAACTGTTTTTGCTATTGTTTTAGTTTCAAATTGTGTTGTAGTTGTAGCTTTCGTTGTTGCTATGGTAAGTGCTTTTGTTACTGTTTTCAACACCGCTTTCGTTGTTGTTTTCGTTACGACTTTTGTTGTTGCTTTTGTTGACACTGTTGATGCTACTACTGTCGTCAGATCTTTTGTTTTAGTAGGAAATACTGAAGATGTAGTTAGTAACTGCATTTTGCCTGAAAAGATAAAAAGTTTTAACTATTAAAATAGGTTTGGCAAGTTTCCTTTTTTCTGTCTGCCATTAATGTTATATACCGACTAAAACTTCAATCAAAAGTAATATCTAGAACTGCCCACTTCCTTGCTTTTAAAAATAAGACTTACAACTACTTTTTGTGGACAGACAGAAACATAATATAAAATAGTCAAAAAACAATTTATATATTTATTTATAGTCAGTAAGTTTATTTCGTACCTTGGACAAGCTCTTATGGATTGTAATTGCATATGATTTGTTATGGTAACAACTGGTGTAGTTGTGACAGTGGATGTTGTCATTCATCCAGGTTAGATTGTAGTCATAAACTTTTTAAATCAGTTTCAGGAATTTTGAATTTTCTTACTAAAGAAAGGTTCGACTGCAACCATCAGTCTTCAGCAGTGAAGTTGGTCACGTGCTTAGAAATGAAATGTAGCCCATGTGGCTCCCTCCTCCGTTTGTCGACGTTTGTCACGCCTCAGTTTATTGCCAACGTCAAATATGAAGACTGATGCCTTCGATCAATCAAAACGTTTGTTTGGTAAGAAGATTCAAAGTTCCAGAAATTGGTTTAATTTTTTTAGTTGGTGTAGTTTGTTGGGCCATCGTGTTGCAGATGTTCTTGAACATTATGTCTGTTTGGGTTGTATGTCTGCGATATAGAAGTGTTTTAAGTCTTTCAAGTTCTAGTGCTTTATGAAAAATAATAAATTGGAAGAATATTCTCATAGGAAGGCACGCCTTTGTTCCTCCTTAAGGGAGGTCTACTGTGGTGTTTCGGACACATGGTGAGTCACGGTAGGCAGTCACCTATCTGAAATATCAAGAAGATCTTCGGTATAATTCAGGTACGTTGATGTCTACCGTGATATTTCAAACACGTGGCAGTTGCTTAAGAGGATCTTCCGTATTGTTTTAGATAAGTGGCAGTTTGCTTGAGTAGATCTTCCATACTATTTCAGGCACGTGGAAGTTCCGTCAGAATCGTTTTGGGCATTTCCACTGAAGTTTTTAACAATGTAAACAATTTTGTTCATCTTTTAATTGTTATTATTATCATTGTTATAATTATTAATTACTATAGTTAGTATCTTGTTATTACTGTTATTATTATCATTACTATTATTATTATTTTTTATCAATACTTATACTATTTTAAACGAGCGACTATTCAGAAGTTTCTTTTGAGCTTCTTTTAAATTCGTTCATTATTTGTTTTTGTTCAAACTGACTTTTGCACTTAATGCATACGGTTATTGAAATCTTACAAGTGAGCAATCCTGTTATTTTGAACAGCGCACAAGACTCCTCTGTTTTTTGTCTTTTGTCGGTAAACTTTATCCACAGTAGAGCAACCCTTCCCTTCAAGTGCTCATATTCTTCTTCCTTGTCTGACCATACCTGGATGAAAAAGCAGTATAGAGTGTGCAAACTAACTTCACCTTGCGGTCCTAGTGTTATGTTTACATAAATTATTCTCTTTAAGTTCCAACTTGTGAATAAAATGTGGAGCTAGCGCGGATCATGCATGAATTATCTTTTTTCATTCTTGGAAAGCTTGCCCAAATTTCCCCGATTTTGCTTCATGAAAGTTTTCCTAAAGGTCGAATTAGTAAAACGGCGCTAGATTTATTCATCATGCAAAATAGTGACGGTTATTGGTTCGGTGTGATTGTTTCAAGTATGAACATATTGACGATCATAATAGCTGCACGTTGGAATGCACCGTGCGGGTCACCTGCACGCCGTCGTTTTCATAATTACGACGTGAAAAGCTCTGCTACAGGAACGATAAACAGAAAGTCTTCTCAATTTTCTTTTATCTGTGTGCAGGGAGCATTAACATTTTTTCTGTTCACAAAGCGTCACTAGGACAAAAGAGCTCTAGAGGAAAAATGCATGAGCCAGAGATGGTCGGAAAGGAAAAGCAGAAATATGTTTCTTGGAAGCCGTCGACTTCGTTGGTGTCGCCCTCCTTGTTTCGTTAACTCCCTTTTATCTCGCTGTAAAGTTAGCGAAGCCAAGCTGGTTGACATTTTCCAATTCAAAAAATTACATAAATTATTAACAACTTCTAAGAAAAGTTGAAAAATGGATAAAAAAACATAACGTAATGCATGAGCAAATCATGCCAAATGAAAAAGAACCTATAAACAAAAACTAGGTCATTTTTGGTGTTTGGGGAGCATTCTCTTGTTCTCAACAGCAAAAAAGACGTTCGGGTTTGTTAGAGATCTGTTACCGTTGCTTGGTCTCTTTAGAAAAGCTACGCCTTGTGTGGAACATTCTTTCTATCGAAGAATAGGTGAAATTAAAAAAGAGTAATCTCTCATTGATGGTTTTTTTAGATTCGAAGATAATCGCCCCGTGTAATCTAATCCAGCATCCACAATTGGTTTAGCTCTGGTATCCAAAACATCCTGAGCATCAAGCGATCGGGATTCGACTTCCACTTGTAAGTAATTGGTATCCATTGCCAGCATCCTGAAACAAGCTGCACCCCGTAATCATTCTTAGAGTGAATACATCCAACATCCACGGAATCTACGAACTAAACATCCTGGGATCCAGCATCCTCTAGTACTCTGGATGCGCTTATATTGAGCGAAAACCAAGTTTTCCACCATGACACTAGCCCTGCTCACAAACGGCCATCGAAGGCCAGGCCACCTAGTTTGCTAGGGTTCTGGGAGGCAGGATGAACAAAGCAGAATGTATAAACAACAATATAAAGATTTTATGTCAGATGCTAAAGTGCATTGGAAAAAAGGTTATTTCACTGGTTTGGTCTATCCAAACAGATCCGTGCATGGCAATCCGGCATAGACTTCAACCGCCGCCTGGTCAGCCTAGTTGGTAAGGCGCCAGTCTGTCGTGCGGGAGGCCCGGGTTCGATTCCCGGTGCCAGACCTTCACTCAGGGTCTTAAAACAAGTGAGGAGATGGTGCTGCCTTTGCTCTAACACCTGCAAACGGTTAGACCTTCACGTCTTCTCGGATAAGGACGTTAAACCGTAGGTCCCGGGTGGCAGACCTCGAAGGGGACCTCGAGTCCTATTGTCTGTTCTCCCGTGACTCCTTGAGTCAAAAAAATGTCATAAATAAACTTTGCTAAAGAAGACTTAGCTAGATGACAGCAATAACATCCGCTATTGGCTACAAAACAGGCTATACCCAGACGGCCAAACTGATATTCAATTATCCATACTGCCTCGATTTATATTTTGTCCAGGCTACGGGTATGCAAGGCCAAGAGCTCATGAACCAAATAGAAAGACTCGATTCGAATAGACTGTCGGTAAAGTTTGCACTTCATGGCAAATGTATCGTGTGCTTTGTTATTGTTGTTGAGATATCTTGCAGCTCTTAGAATAAATGTAATGACTTACTGTACCTTTAGAGAGAATCTTCGATGTTGCTTCCTTATTTGAAAAATGTCTTGATTGCCTGTTTTTGTCAGTGACTCCCATTGTCCGCCACAAAGGAAAGACTTCGAGTGTGAAGCTAAAATCTCTCCCCTCCATTTGTGAGGTGGGGGTGAAAGGCTTTGCCCAATTTGTGTCAAATTATACTCCCGCCCTGAGGAAATGTCGACCAATGGAAGAGGGTCTGATGATGTTACGTCAGAATAGCCGAGCTTGTATTGGCAACTTTGTGCTGGGGAGATCATAAAACTTTATTCACATAATTATCTTTTCTTGCACTCTTCTTCGTCTAGTATTACTACAATTACTATTACTACTAGTAGTGCTATTACTACTACTACTACCACTACTACTACTACTATTACTACTACTACTACTACTACTGCTACTATTACTACTACTACTACCACTACTACTACTAATTAGCCCAAATGCCTTTCAATCAATGTTGTAAAAATAGGTCGCTTTGACAATATGTAACAATTTACATCATGTC
>JAOBAT010067616.1:0-10800 GCA_026413305.1 Hydrozoanthus tunicans
CACATCCGTAGGAACTACGTTCTTGGATGTGGAACTGATTAATTGCTTAATTTCCTTTACTTAAAAATAAATCTAAATTTCTTTGTTTAATTACTGTAAATGGGGTCTGGTGACCCTGTCACACACTGAAGCTCTATTTTTTAAGTTCAGGTGAGCTTAGTGCCACTGTAACATAGCATTATAATTATTTTGTACAAGTACTAAAAGATCTTGTCCCAAAAATTACAATCTGGATAGAATCATCACTCTTTACTGTTAGAGGTTTGAAACTTATATAACTTAAAGTTTCTATAATTACTATGATTTTTCCAGAATCTAGACTGAGTTGAATTATTTTTTCAAATGTTTTCAGGTTTCTTGAAGTGTAGCACAGTTCATGTAAGCCCTTGTAGATATTGGAAGCTTTTTTCTAAGTAAAAATCTTTTTCATTTCAGAAAAAGCTGCAAATAAGAAATTTCCTCTTCTCAGTGAAGTAGCTAAAGAAATCAGAGGAAAAGGAACAATAGCTTACATTAATTGTGGGTGAGTATTAAATAAACCCTGCCACTCATTACAGTTGGATATATGATGTTTATTGCAGCAAGCAGCTTATGTGTTACTTGTCATTTTCTTCAAGCTATTGAAATGCAAACAAAGAAAGCCGCAGAGTTGTTCAATGCTTGCAGGCAAGAGCAGGATCCATTATGGGTCCTCGCACTTGGCAGCCAGAGATCTAAATTTATAACCTAAATTTAGCCTAGCTTACTAAAGATCTGGACACACTTTCCACAATGGACTCAAGAGACAAAAATGATGTACTAGAAAAAATGAGCCACAGAGCATAAGAAAGGATTTTAACAGGTTTAGGCCATTGTCACCACAGTTTTTGACTTTGTCTTTTTAGTCAATTTGTGAAGAAGTTGTTGTAAATCACTCAAAACATTCACAGGTATGTCTGGTCATGAGTTTGTAATTTATTTTGTTCATATATTTACTGTGTTTTTTTTCAGGGAGAACAAGAAAATATGCAAAAAGCTTAAAGTTTCCCCAAAGCCATTCTTATTAAAACATTTTAAGTAAGTACATGGATTGATTGTGGCCTATCTTAACAATGTTACAGTGAATAGGCTCTGATAAGAATTGATATTGTTAATATTTTTTTTACTAGAAAATCAAATGTGGATAAATTACTACATTTCAATGATGTCTTGTTCTCTTGATAATAATGGCAAGATTTCATTGAAGCATCATAATTTATTTTATCCACATTTTTTATTCTAGTTTATAATATTATCGTGAAAGTAAGTCTTATACAAATACTGTCTGTTTTTGTCAAGTCAAATTCAAATCAAATCATATTAGAAAAGTCAAGAATTTTAACAGCGGATCTAGTGTGGCCAAACACGCTTGGACACACGACCACACAATTGACTTTGATAACGCCAAGGTCATTGACAGAGCGAACAATCAAACAAGGAAGATTTTAGAAAGCTGGCATACAGCAAAAACCACTCAAGCCGATAATAATTCTTTTAATCTCCCGGGACAGTATAAGATTCTTTTAGATAAACATTAATTTTCACACCTACAGTCTCTTATATTGTTTTATCTTTTATATTTTATCGTCACTACCTTATGCTAATTCTAGTTTTAACTATTTGCATTCCGAACTTTATCAATTCACCTGAAGAAGGCAACAGGATTGGTTGCCGAAAGCTCATGTTTTAAAAATTTTTTATCAGAGAACGTTTTTTAAAATATTTTATAGTTTTTGTTATGTATCCTGATAGCAAAGCTTCCATATTTTAACTTAATAAACTGTAGAAAAAGTTGACAAATTTAAAAGAACCTTAATTAACTTTATGTTTAAGTGCTGACAAAGTAAAAAGAGTTAGTTTGTGGCAGTAGAGTCTGTGAATATTGTGCTGATTGAAGCAAACCCATAGCAGAGCTGTTATGATACATGTTAACTTAATCATTTTCAGGGATGGAAAATTCAATAAAGATTATGATAGGAAAGATACAAAGAAGGTTTGACCCATAAATTATTCCTTTTGTGTGCTGTTTATTTGACCGATTGTCTTTTCCAAACTTGTAACAGTACTAGTGTTGTAAATTTTCTATTGTTCAAACTGCCCCTTGTGAAAGAACTTGCACTGATACATAAATATTAAAAATTTGGTTGCTCAGCTTAAAAAACCAGAAATATGGTATACGTAACGAAGCAAAAAGAATGGTTTCAAAGAATCAAATCATGAAATCTTGTAGTGAAGAGGTGAGGTAGCAGGAAAGCAGGTTGTTAACTATGTCCCCAATTTGGAATTCAAATTTATCAACAGCTGCTTGCTTTTATGTCATGGTTTTTCAGGGCTTTGCCACATCAAAGCTAAAACAATGGATTCTTTTTCAAAAAAATGTAATGTGTAATGAGTTTTGTCTAAAAGTAAAAAGTTTAAAGAGAAATACTGTACATATACTTTATCATTGCATTTAAACAATAATATATTGTTATCATATCTCAGAATTAATTTTTGCTTGCCTTTTTTTTGTAGTCAATGCTGAACTTCATGAATAACCCAACTGGCGATGCACCATGGGAGGAGGAGGATGGAGCTGAGAATGTGCGACATATTTACAAATCTGCAGTAAGTAAAGAAATGAAACTCTTTGTGACAGTTTCCAGCCTTTTCAAGTCAAAATGGCTTTCAGATAACTCTATGTTTTAAAGATGTGAATAGAGATGCATAACATTAGTTTGTGTTTGTCCAATAATTGGTATAAGAGTCAAACTACAGTACATCTTTCTTGACTTGTTGAGTCAAAATTTTGGCAACTGTATATCACTGAACTTGGTGTGATGTTAAACAGCCAGGACCCTGAAATGTTTAACTTGGTTAATAGGTAAAAAGACACTAGCAATTGAACTTTGATTTGTAACTTTTTTGTTGGGGGAAGGGGCCGGGGATGGGGGGGGGAGGAGGGTCTACTCCCTTCTATAAAGCATGTAGGTGTGTGCTGCCCTAAACTGTGCATTTTTTTTGAGCTCTTGCAGTCTGAGATAGGATATCATGTTATTTGGGGAAAGTTCAGGGAAAGGTATCTAATTTTGGTTAGGGCATCATTTTCTGTTTTGTGTTTGGGGTAGGGTGTTAGTTTTCAACATTCACAGGTTTTAGTAGCATCAAGGTTGTGACTTTATGGCAGCACACCTCTACCCTAACACAGTACCCCTTGGTCTAAGTATCCTGATCCTCCACAAGAAGCCCTTCCCCTACCCCCACAGTTTTGGTTTTTCGATGATTTGCTGTTTGCCCAGAGCTGCTAGCCAAGATCTTGTACTTAGTTAGTGTTCACTGTTGAACCATTAGGAACTTCAGAAACTTATCAAGAAGGAAAAGAAGCCAATAATGGTGATGTTCTATGCTCCCTGTAAGTATTGGTACAAAACATTGTTATAAGAAAACACAATGAGGTAAAACCTCGAGAGAGTAAAATAAACCTGGATTATCCATTATGCTGAGAAATCCTAGAAAACCAACTGAAAAACCTGGATCCTGATAATCATTGAAAAACTGAAATACTGCTTGGCAAGTGCTTAAAATGTAGGAAATCCTAGAAAATCATATAAAAAGAAAAAAAACAAGAAAGTGGGTAGACATTAAAAAAATAGCCTCATCTTTTGAAACCATACCATGAAATCCAGGATTTAATATATAATGAAAAGCCAAGAAAAATGACTAAAGCCTAAAATCCAACAAAGTCTGTTTAAAAAAAGCCTGGATCCTTGTAATCAATTAAAAACTGAAACAATGCTCAGCAAGTGCTTAAAATGTAGGAAATCATAAAAAAAAACCCAGAAAAAAATGAAACAGAAAGGCCTGAAAAGGTAGAAAGAACTTGCTGTCTTGTGAATCCTGGGTCAGGATTTATCAGGGATGGTAACCTGTTTACCAACAAAGTTAGTTGGTTTACAAGGAAAGGCAGCTGGTTCATCAAAAAGGCAGCTGGGTTACAGGAAAGGCAGTTGATCAATGTACCAAGAAAGGCAGATGTTTCAAAGGGAAATGCAGCTGGCTGGGCAGGAAAGGCAACTGGGTTACCAGGAAAACCAACTGGTTCATCAAGAAAGACAGCTGGTTTACAAGGAACATCAGCTGGTTTACCAGGAAAGACAGCTATATTATCAGAAAAGGCAGCTGTTGGTTACCAGGAATTGCATCTGGTTTAGCAGGAAAGGCAGCTGGTTTGTCACAAAAGGCAGCTAGTTTGTCAGGAAAGGCAGCTAATTTATCAGATAGGGCAGCTGGCTGAGCAGGAAATGCAGGTGGTTTACCAGGGATGGTAGCCTGTTTACCAACAATGTTAGTTGGTTTACAAGGAAAGGCAGCTGGTTCATCAAAAAGGCAGCTGGGTTACAGGAAAGGCAGTTGATCAATGTACCAAGAAAGGCAGCTGTTTCAAAGGGAAATGCAGCTGGTTGAGCAGGAAAAGCAACTGGTTTACAAGGAAAGGCAGCTGGTTCATCAAGAAAGTCAGCTGGTTTACAAGGAACAGCAGCTGGTTTACCAGGAAAGACAGCTAGATTATTAGAAAAGGCAGCTGTTGGTTACCAGGAAATGCATCTGGTTTAGCTGGAAAGGCAGCTGGTTTGCCACAAAAGGCAGCTAGTTTGTCAGGAAAAGCAGCTGGTTTATCAGGAAAGGCAACTGGTTTATCAGGAAAGGCAGCTGGTTTATCAGGAAAGACAGCTGGTTTACCAGGAAAGGCATCTGGTTTAGCAGGAAAGACAGCTGGTTTACCAGGAAAGGTAGCTGGTTTGCCAGGAAAGGCAGCTACATTATCAGAAAAGGTAGCTGGTTTATCAGGAACAGCAGCTGATGTAGTAGGAAAGGCAGCTGCCTTATCAGGAAGACAGGTTGTTTACCAGGAAAGGCAGGTAGTTTACCAGGAAAAGCTGCTGGTTTAGCAGGAAAGACAGCTTGTTTAGCAAGAAAGGTAGCTGGTTTACCAGGAGAGTTAGTTGTTTTATCAAGAAAGGAAGTTGGTTTACCAAGAACAGCAGCTGGTTTACCAGGAAAGACAGCTAGACTATCAGAAAAGGCAGCTGTTTATCAGGAAAAACAGCTTGTTTACCAGGAAAGTTAGTTGGTTTACCAGGAAATGCATCTGGTATAGCAGGAAAGGCAGCTGGTTTGTCAGGAAAGGTAGCTGGTTTGTTAGGAAATGCATCTGGTTTAACAGGAAAGGCAGCTGGTTTGTCAGGAAAGGCAGCTGGTTTGTCGGGAAAGGCAGCTGGTTTATCAGGAAAGGCAGCTGGTTTGTCAGGAAAGGCAGCTGGTTTATCAGGAAAGGCAGCTGGTTTGCCTTGAACAGCAGCTTCTTTACCGGGAAAGGCAGCTAGATTATCAGAAAAGAAAGCTGGTATACCAGGAAAGGCAGCTGGTTTATCAGGAAAGATAGCTGGATTGCCAGGAAAGGTAGCTGGATTATCAGAAAAGGTAGCTGGTTCACCAGGAAATTAGCTGGTTTACCAGGAAAGGTGGCTTACTTACCAGGAAAGATGGGAAGTTTTATGGGTTTCTGGTTTAGTTTGGTTTTCCAAGGCTTGCCAGGACTACCTAACTAGCAATATTTTGTTTTTGACTTCCTTGTTATTATAATATATGTGGTGTATTCACACTTTTTCATTTACATCAGGGTGTGGATACTGTAAGAAATTTAAACCTGAGTTTGCTGCTGCTGCCACTGAATTGAAAGGAGAGAGTGTAAGTTTTGTCAAAAGCAGCTTAATATAATAGCTTTATGGACTTTTTGTATTATTTGCTTAACTTTCACAGCTACATTCATTGGGACGTATGACTAAAAAGTCCTAACACTTCTAAAAAAGTTTCAAAAATCTACAGATGAGCTGGTATTGGTATATATTTGATCACGTTGATGCAGTTCCCCTATAGTTGTGTTACCTTAGGACAGTAGTACATAGATTTAGCAAAGACATAACAGCAACAAACAACAATGTTTTTGTGGGCATGCATAGCTCAAGGTCCTGAAAAGAAGATGTCACGTTATGAATGCAATACAAAAATGTCAAAATCCCTTCCAAACACAATGATAGGTGTAAATTGCAATAATTCGGGATCTTGAGCTGTGCACAGGCATGTAAGAAGAAGTCAAATTGTTGTGTGCTAAATCTATCTTTTGTTACCCTGGTTATAATTTTATCAAGTGGTGTTGTGGTGGATCATTCTACAGTGTAATCCTAGGGCTTATAAACCTTTAGGTTTGGAAACCAAATACCATCCAATATGACAAACAAGTGAACTTGCTTTTCATTTGTTTTTACTGTGGTTGTTATCAGGTTTGTGATAGTATAAGAAACAATCTGTAAACCCTTTTTAGAATCTCAAGTAAAAAGCATATTCTGTTTTTTTTTATCATTTTATATTTTATTGTAAAATTTCAGCTTAGTGCCAAAATAGTTTTTGTTGGTAAAAGAATAGAAATACTGAAATGAATGGGAATCTTAGCTACTCATTCTTAGAAAGTTTTTGTTATAAAAGTAATTTGTACTGTAGCATTGATTTTGAATAATGTTGGAGAATACTTAAGAAAGAAATACTTGTTTTGATTTCGGACCCAAGAATATACTAGTTTTTCTAACTAAAAATAACTTGAAATCCCTAAAAATAACCAATTTGCTGATTTTGTCCAGTAAAAAATATGATGAGCACCCCTGCAATACCAGTAGAGGAGTTATGTATCAATAAAGTAACATTTTCTGATTTGTTTTCAGGTTCTGGGAGGTATGGATGTAGATACTGAAGAGGGCTATCCTGTGAGAATGAAATACAACATCACTGGGTTCCCGACTTTAATTTATTTCAGGTGAACTCTCTTGTCATTGATCTTAAGTATCGCACCAAGTGCGCAAGTTTTTAGTGAGAATGACAGTGTTTATTACTGGTTGCTCCGGAGCAACAACTTAGGGCAGTCTCTAAGTGACTATAAAGGGGGTTCTGGGGATAATGTGCCCAAAAAGAACATTAATTTTTTAAAAAACAATTTGTTTTGTTTTTCTAAAATGTTGAAGTTTCAGCTTCCAATATTATTGACTTAAAGATAAACACACAAATTATCCTTAAGGAGGGGAGGGAGGCAGGTTGGGGGGGGGGGGAGGTCAAATAGAGCCTCTCTCTTCTGTCCCCTCCAGCTACACCACCACTCTTGAATTATAATTAGGTATTGTAATAAGTTTGGCACATCCCCATTTTACAGACTAACTGGTCATCCCTCACTTTTCCTTTGGACATAAGTACAATGTAAGATATAATGACATATTCCAAATGTTCCTATCTATTAATCTCTGTTGTCCCTGTACTCCACAGTAAAGGGGAAGAGCAGCACCGTTACTCTGGAAAACATGAGAAAGATGCTTTGATAGAGTTCATGAAGGAGTGAGTAGCAAGGATTATTGTCAACCGTTATTTTGCCATAATCAGTTTCATAAAATTGAAAGATGCCTCACCTTTGAACTGGTTGTGAAAAATAGTTAAAGAGACTATTTTTTACTTCTTTTTGAAGATAATTTTGATATTCACTTACTAATCTGGAGGTTAGGAAATTGACAATTTTCCTTTTTTTGTAAATCTGGTTTTCAGAAAATATTGGAGAAAAGGTAGGAGTAGGTTAAAATCCAGTTACAAGTTGAAACTTTGAATTTTTTTTCAGGGGAAAAATGCTTAATAACCAATATTTAGATTCCCCTATGCTATAAGCGTTAACAGTTAAGCATATATTTATTTAATATACAAATATTATGCTTAACTCTTAACCCCTTTAATATAGAATGTAAGTCTTGTTTTGGTCATCATAAGAGAGAGTACACTGTGGTATAAGAGTTTGCTCAAGTGCTGTATAGTTATACTTACAGTATTTGGCGATCCTCTGTTTGGTGATTCCATTATATTAAGTGAGCTTAAGGGAAACTTTCAAGAAAGGGAGCACCATATTTTACCCCATAGGTTAGGTATGGATCAGTAAATTTTGAAAAGGAGTGGACTAGTTAGAGCAAAAACTGCATCTGAAGACAAAGACGCAGAAGGGAAAGATAGTAAAGATTCACCAAAGAATAAACTGTTGACATTGGGCCAGTGTACTTTTGCAAGGTTTGGAGTTTTACTGGCTCAAAGGGCTATTGGTTTAAAACTGTGAAAACCAAACCCTGAAAAGTTATCAAAACAATGCTAACTCCCTCTTTTTGTCATGTGTTCACTGTCTTATAGTGGTCATAAGCCTAATTAAAAAATTCAGTTCCCAAGCTGAAACATTCCTATAGCTCATTAAGGCATGTTCGCACTAGACACAGAATTGCAAATGTAGGCACAAGAAAAGGAAAATTTCCTTTTCTTGTGCTTTTCTTGTTCTTGCAGTTGCTCTTGCTTTACAAAAAAAATTTCCAAGTGTGAGTGTCATTGAACTTTAAAGTATGAATAAAGTGACTTATGTTTGTTTGTTTCCTTGTGCTTGCACTTTTGTCTCTAGTGTGAACATGCCTTTATCACAAATAAGTTTAAAATACAAAGAAGCCATTGCTTTTGTTCTTAAAGTTTCTTACTAATAATGTTGTGTGTTTCTCATTAAATCTTGATTGTACAATTGTTTCTTCAACACTGTTTTTTACCAGTCCAACAGCTGCCCCTGCACCACCCCCTAAGGAAGAGGAATGGAGTGACACAACTAGTGATGTAGTGCACCTTACAGATGATTCGTTTGACAAAACTATTGAGGAAAATCCAGCAGTTCTTGTTATGTTCTATGCTCCTTGTAAGTAATTGGTTCTATTGCTTGTAATAATCGTTTTAATATTATTGTAGTTGTTATTATTATCATTATTATTTTTATTATTTGTGTAGGTGTTTTGTCATTTGTTTTTGTTATAATTATAGTTATTTTGGTTTCTTTATTAGACTAATTTTAGTTGAAGCCACCCTAGAGCTTTGAAATTAAAACTAGATGTTTTTGTCTTCACTTATTCTTGATTAAAACTTGGAATGCAATTGAGAAGAGGTTCTTTGAAAGCCAAGGGTTTTTAAAATGTGTTTTGTTGACCATGAAAGAAGTGAGGAAAGGGTGTACAATTCTCACTAGGGTCTTGATGTAGCACTGTACCTTGATGCATTTCTGGTGTTGCTATTTTAAAAACAAGCTTATCGTTACTGATGATGCTTCTGGTAGGCTTTGGGAGCAAAAATAGAAACTGTAGACTATGTCTGGCTGCCAATTCTACTTAGCCAGTAATCTGTTTACCAATTATAGTTCATTCTGTTTTGTTTTCTCTTCAACTTTTGTTCTGACGTTTGATACGAATAAAATCTGCATTTGAAACTGAAGAACTGACTCGAAATTAGAAGTCTTATAGAAATATATTGAAATACAGCTTTTAGAAATAGAAGTTGCAATTATTTTAAACTTTGTTACAAGTGCTGCTTCTTGAATTTATTTTGTTGTTCTCCTTAGGGTGTGGTCATTGCAAAGCAATGAAACCAGAATACACAAAGGCTGCGACAACTCTAAAAGATGAAAATGTAAGTTACTTGTATTGTGCTAGTTTCATTGAGTTTGTTTTGTTTAATGGGGTTTTAAACAAAAATTGCTATTTATTTCAGTTTTTGCTGAACACTTTGAAATACCCAGATAGAGATCTGACATTCCCTTTACTCAACACTTTCGTTATATAAAATTATGTTAACTTTGTAATATAACTATTTAAATTCATATGTGGCAATTTAAACTGAAATAGCAAAGTTTCCATCTTTCTCAGAAATTAATTTGATGTATTGTTTCAAATTTTACTGCAGAATAATGGAATAATTGCAGCATTGGATGCAACAAAGCATCAGAAAACAGCAAAGCAGTACAAGATCGAGGGCTATCCCACAGGTTTTGTATCTTCAGCTGTTAATTAACTTGTACGATAACATTAATATCTAGAGCTGTCTCACAGGTTTTGTGTTTTCAGCTGTTAATTAACTTGTGCTAACTGGTAATTAAATTACATAAGGCTATCTTAGGGTTGTCATAACTCCAGCTGATAGTTGATTAACGTGTACAATGGCTTCGATCATTTAGTGTTAAAAGGATTTAAACTGAAAAGTTTTTAATTTTTTTTTTATCAATGCGGATTTGAGATGGAATGAAATGCTTCCTTGTCTTTGTTCTTCAGCATCGCAATTCTTTTCGGCATTTTTAACTCCATTATCATTTTTAACTCCATTATCATGTGTATCTGTATGACTGTATGTAATTGATTGTGTTGCAAGTTAGATTGAGCTTATTTAATCGTGTTCAATACAGTGCTTACGTTTTTCCCATGAATAGCATTGTGCGCAATATCATGGTTAGCTGTGTTGAGCTCTGTATTTTTGTATTATATAAAATAATATGATGGTGTTCTTCTTACTCAACATGCCATTCATTGTGGAACAGTCAAATTTTTCAAGTAAGTTATCATGAACTGATTTGAACCTATAACGTTAACATTGTTTAGCATTTACACAGCACATTTTCAGCCCATTTTATTATGATCAGATTGCAAGATTATATGCATATGATAAAACCCCATACATTTATGTGAGATTGCAAATTTTACTGTTTTACCACTCAGGGACGGACAGTTTGCATTTGATGTAAATGAGAGAACTGCTGACAAGATTGTGAACTTTATGAAAGAGTAAGTTAACTGCATGAATGTTTAGAGTTGGAATGATTGCAAGGGAACAGGGGAGGGTCTCCCTTAGATACCTCCAAAAGGCACCCTTTGG
>JAOBAT010067627.1:4671-22567 GCA_026413305.1 Hydrozoanthus tunicans
TAGATAAGTAACCATCAACACATCGTCCAGGCACCCTAGAATATATTGTGTGTAGACAAGAGTAGCATTCAGTGCTTCCTTGCAATTGGTTCGGGCAAATCAAGCATTGTGAAGAGCCACATGCAGTCTTTGTCTGCCTGCTTTTTATGCTATTAAGTTGTTGCTAATCTACTGTTTGTCTTGACCTCATAAGCAAATTAAGGCTCAGAATGTCAACTACCAGTGACAGCAAGAAATTTTGGGACCTATCAGCTGTTTTTGGAGTGTAAATTCCCCTCTGTTTTTTTGAAAATAAAATCACTGTTTTTTTTAAAAAAAAACTGGCAAGTTTTAATCAAGTTTGACAAAATGATTTTGGACCATGTATTTACAAGTTTGACTAGTTCTAATAGTATATAATTTCCATGTTGTATAAAGAGGCAAATGTCACCAACCTTTACACTAGCATATCAAAAAAGCTTTAAGACAAGAAACTTAAATTATAAAACTTGAAAGGCTGTGTGACCACAGAGATGGCTACAGATAACAAACATCTAAATTAATTTGACTTAATCTATGGTTACAGATTAAATGTGATGCTTAACTATATACTGCATGGACCCAAAAGATTCACTCTGTATCAAATCATTGGAAGGATGCTGATAATAATTGTGTGCCACCATCAAAAAAATTGCTAGTCTGTCTTTTCAATATTAAAATCTGCTACTAAATTTAGCTGTCTCGATTGCAGACCCATCCATTCCGTCTTACCCACTGCCGTTTGTAACTGCACTTTTTTCCTTTCTGTACCATATGGCTTATTTTGAAGTTGGTAAGTCAGTTTCTATTAGTATATATATGTTGTTATATTTTATTTTAAAAAAATACTAGACTGAGAAGTGTTGCATAAATGTGATTGCATTGGTAAACATTTTTCTAAAATATTAGTTAGATGTCCCTTCTTGGTTGTCTGCCAATCTTTAAGAAAATTAGAGAGTAGTCAAGACATGCAGTCCTTTATAAGCTGCAGTTTGAAATCCCTACTTCCCTTTCTACAGGAAAGCTCTGACATTAACAAGCCACAAAAAGGTTGAAGTGTTAATGCAGTTATCTTGTGTACACTTGAGGTTTAGAGCTTTAAGTATATTACAGTTAAACCTTGATCCTGCCAAAAAGTCTTGATAAATTTTTTTTATTTCATTCCTCTATCCCTAGATACTTCTTCATGAATTCAACTGAGTCAATGTTTTGTTTCAGGTGGTGAAGCCCTTGTCTCCTGCGCTTTGATGGAGTCACTTTTAAGAGTTATAGAGTACCCTGGAGGAGAGGAGCATCTCACTGTATGTACAGGCACAAGACTTGATACTTTGGGAGTATTATTCTTACTATTTCTGTTATTAATGTTACAGTACATGTCTCATGTGAAATGCCTTCATTGTAGTTTGTGACAAGAGCTATTCGAATCGTGGACTGGATTGCTGGTATGGATATCTCTGGCTTTCAAAATCACCAAGGGATGCCAAATATCCTCTCCAGGCTGGAGGTGAATTACCTTGATGGTATTTGTGCATATAGGAATTAACCTTGGAGTTTGGTAACTTTGAATCTACCTAGATTCAGTTATACCAGAGGCAACAGAGATTTTGTTATTAGGATTACTGTTCTTTCTACTGTGTTTTTAAAAATTTTTTATTTAAGATTTAGTAAGTTTGAGAATCATCGCTTTATGAATTGAAAAATGAACTGTTAAAATAAAGAACTGTCATGTAATTTGCAAAGTAAAAAAAGGATTGAACATTCATTTTTTCCATTTGTTATTTAATTCAACCAGCATGAGGTGAAGGTGTGTCAACCGTTCCACGGAGGAATTCTATCAATGGATCTCCCTAAGCCAGACACTGCTGACGAGCCAATGGATTCTAGTGAGCCTTCCATCCCAGCAGCAGAACCAACCCAAGAAAGTGCCGAAGCCAATCTAGCCAATACTGTCAAGGCTGCCCTTGCTGCCGCAGGCCCATCAGAAGGGGCAGTCAATAACACAAGTTCCATGGACAGTGAGGAAGCTGCTGCAGCATCTTCGACTCAAGCTTCGCAAAAATCTAGTTCAGAGAGCTTGCTGATGGAGACTGAGCCGTCAGGACCAAGTGTTAATGATGCACAGCACAAGATGGAGGTTGAGGAATATGGTGCTGAGTCACACCAAGGCCTGTCTACTCGGGCAGACACCTCTTCTTCTTCCATTAGCAGACATAGGTGTCTCCCACAGAGGGCTGCTCTGATCAAAGCAATTTTGAATTTCTTGAAGAAGGCCATTCCAGATCCAGTTTTTTCTGATAACATTCGCAATGGTGAGTGAAACATTTTAATTTTATTTGTTGCTGAAATTTGTGGTTGATATAAAATTTGCTTAACCACAGCTTTGAGGGAAGTTTCTTTTAGTTGTTGGTTGAACAAAGCTTGAGCATTTTGCATGACTGACACACATACAAAGAGTTGTGAGTCTAAGCCATGCCTGTACTACATTTTTGTGGCCTTTCACAAAACAACTTAGCTCAGTTTATCCAGTTTACTTAGTGACAACAATTTTCAGCCTTAATGCTTTGTTTATTGTAAAAAGGACATTAATATTGAAGCTCACCTGTCAGTCTTGTGTAGTTGGCAAGTCACTGTTCAAAGCCTTGCTTAATAAACAGTTTTATGTGGTCATTGACAGATATCCATATTATGCTTGATTTTATTTGCATTTCAATGTAAGAATAGCCAGTGATTGCTTCTTGCTAGCTTTTGAAAACTGAACAATTCCAAAACATTTGAGAAACAAATGGAGGAGGAAGATTAAAGTGTATTATCGAATGAAAATATGAAACATCAGAAAATGTCATATTCATAAATGACAGACCACTGTGAAGTAATCTAACATTTATGATAAAGTTATAAAAAATCTGTCCTTTCAGTTATGGATGGCTCTCTGCCAACTTCATTAAAATACATTATTAGTAACGTGGAGTACTATGGACCAGTTCTCTTCCTTGCTGGTGAGTACATTTTTTTTCTTCTGTAATTAAGAGGTGTTTTTTTGCTTAGAACATCATGGAAGTTATTAAGTACAAGCCTTGAAATATCTTGATGTAGCAAGTAATATTTATTATTAGTTGCTACATCAGGGTGTTTTCAATGTTTGTAGCTCTTCTTGCTTACCACCATGGAGTAAAATTTGTGTTAGTGTACATTTTTTTAGCCTTTTGCATTGGGTCATTGAACAAGACACCCACTTTTTCATGACTCATTTTGTTCAGCTAAGGTATATAAAGTCCAAGCTTTCACAAAAACAAAACAGTTCCATAAAAGGTTGGACTTCCTTATGTGACAATAGTTTTAAGTATTGATAGTAAGTAAGAAGAAAAAAATTAACATGTCCATTTATTTTTTGTTCAACTTCATTACTGTGCATGTTCAGAAAGTAAGATGAAAAAAATTCTATTATGTAAGAGGTATGGTATCTTTATTTATGTATTTTTCCTAGCAACTGATGTGGTGACGGTTTATATCTTCCACGAGCCTTCATTGCTTTCCTCGCTTCAGGATAGTGGGCTAACTGCTGTGGTTTTGAAGGCCCTAGTAGTCAAGGATGTAAGTACAACTTGGTTGAAATTTATTTTATTAAGTCTCTGTTTATGCAAGTTCCTTTCAAGATCTTTCTAGTCACTCAACCATACTCCCTCCAAACAGGTGCCTGCCACACGAGACGTGTTAGCATCTTTACCTAGCATCCTTAGTGCCCTGTGTCTAAATGCCAGAGGTTTACAAGCATTCATGAACTGTAAGCCATTTGATAAACTCTTCCATGTTTTGCTGGCTCCAGAGTACCTACCTGCTATGAAAAGAAGGAGAACATCAGATATTCTTGGTGAGATGATTGTGTTAAAACTTTGTTGAGCTAGAAACTTTTGTCTTCTTGTCACCACCACCCTATTATCCCTCTTACCGAAGCCACCACCCTTATCCCTGTCTGGCGTTAGCTCTATCCTTTTCCCAGTCACCACCACCCTATTATCCCTCTTACCGCAGCCACCACCCTTACCCCTGTCTGGGGTTAACTTTATGCTTTTCCCTGTCACCACCACCCTATTATCCCTCTTACCACAGCCACCTCCCTTACCTCTGCCTGGCATTATCGTTATCCCTTTCCCCATCACCACCACACCTATTATCCCTCTTACCACAGCCACTACCCTTATCCCTGTCTGGCATTAAGTCTATCCTTTTCCCTGTCACCACCACTATATTATCCCTCCTACCGCAGCCACCACCCTTATCCCAGTCTGGCGTTAACTTTATCCTTTTCCCTGTCACCACCACTCTATTATCCCTCTTACCACAGCCACCACCCTTACCCCTGTCTGGCGTTAACTTTATCCTTTTCCCTGTCACCACCACTCTATTATCCCTCTTACCACAGCCACCACCCTTACCCCTGTCTGGCGTTAACTTTATCCTTTTCCCTGTCACCACCACTCTATTATCCCTCTTACCACAGCCACCACCCTTATCCCTGTCTGGCATTAAGTCTATCCTTTTCCCTGTCACCACCACCCTATTATCCTTCTTACCACAGCCACCACCCTTACCCCTGTCTGGCGTTAACTTTATCCTTTTCCCTGTCACCACCACTCTATTATACCTCTTACCACAGCCACCACCCTTACCCCTGTCTGGCGTTAAATTCATCCTTTTCCCTGTCACCACCACTCTATTATCCTTCTTACCACAGCCACCACCCTTACCCTGTCTGGCGTTAAATTCATCCTTTTCCCTGTCACCACCACTCTATTATCCCTCTTACCACAGCCACCACCCTTTTCCCTGTCTGGCGTTAAGTCTTTCCTTTTCCCTGTCACCACCACCCTATTATCCCTCTTACCGTGGCCACCACCCTTATCACAGTCTGGCATTAAATTCATCCCTTTCCCCATCACCACCACCCTATTATCCTTCTTACCACAGCCACCACCCTTTTCCCTGTCTGGCGTTAAGTCTTTCCTTTTCCCTGTCACCACCACTCTATTATACCTCTTACCACAGCCACCACCCTTTTCCCTGTCTGGCGTTAAGTCTTTCCTTTTCCCCATCACCACCACCCTATTATCCTTCTTACCACAGCCATCACCCTTAATCTTGCCTGGCGTTAACTTCGTCCTTCTCCTCATCACCACCACAAAAGGAGAAATAATTATGGAAAAGATGATAGTTTTTAGATGATAGAAATGATAAGATGATAGTGATGACAAACAAAAATTATCGTGTAGACTTGAACAGTTTGTCTTGAAGTACACTAAACAATTGTTTTGTTGACTGTAAACAGGTGAAGCAGCGTCAAATCTGGGTACAGCCATGGACGAGCTTATGAGACATCAACCTACTCTTAAACCAGATGCAATGAAAGCTATCGTGAAAGTACGATGAATATGTAAAGCTTCACTCTCATGGCTAGAATTTAAACTGTAACTGTATTAATGCAAATATTCTTTCACACATAGCTACAAATACAGAAATAGTTCAGATTATATGTTGAAATTATATTTGGCTACTTAACCTTTGCTCACTCTGCCAAGTTCTGCTTCATGTTGCCAACTAGCTACTTAGAAGAAACAACAAAATATTCCAAAATGTTCACCTTCTGGTATTTTTTTTTCTAGCTTCTGGAAGAATTGTGTGCATTGGGTCGAGATCCAAAAAACATTGGTTACAAGACCAGCTCTAAGTCTGATGATGCTGATGCTGATGTGACGAGTCAATCACAAGGTTCCATCACTCGAGCAGCTCAGATGGGAGATGAGCCCATGTCAGATGAAGATGATGAGGATGAAGACAGATTTAGCTTCACCAGTACAGCAAGTACTTCCAAGACAGGATTGGATGGTGATAAGGATAAGGATTCAGGAAGGTATGTAGCTGTTACATGCTTGAAATATAAATACTGGGTCAAACTTGCCATCTATAGGTGGCTAACGCTACCAAAATGGATGCTGACTACTAGACTTTTAGAATTTGTTACCAGCTGACTACTGCAAGTTTGTGAGGAACCTTTGAAGTTGTATAACTAAGAGTTATTTTTTCTAATATTAAGGTGAACTACAGTGTATGTGATAAATGAATAAAGCTTATATGCTTTCTTGCGCCAACCAATCTGGAAGCAAAGCCAGTTTATTCCTGTACATACAGCTACAGGCACGAACATAGATCAGGTTATACATTATTTTAAAAATATAATTGGCTATTAAAACTTTCATTTAGGGAACCAAATTTTTCCACTAGTTGCCAGCAGGCTACATGAAAAAAAGTTAATTTGAGCCCAGCAGTAAAATTTGATAGGTGCTAACTTTGTAATCAATCAGTGAAATTGCACATTGATAGTAATGATAATTATTATATTCTCAATGTACCAGTTAATCAAGCGTAATGACTGATTTTAATGCAGAGCTTAATGGCACAACAGCCTGAAGTTATACAGAAAAACAACCACAAAAATGACCATTAAGGACTCATTGACCTGAAAGATACAGTCATGCTAAATGCTACTGTAATTTTGGAATGATTTGATGGTTGCACTTTTTAGTCTGTTGAATATGCAGTTAAGTTACTCTACATTGTAGAGATGTTCTTAGTGTTTTGTTTGCCTTTTAGGACAAGTGAAGAGGAGAAAAGAACTTACGTTCCTTTGATGGACTATATTTTGAATGTGGTTGGTAGAACTTTCAAGTTATGAACTGATAACAATTTATGATACATATAAGCAGGGTTTTGTTAGAAAAAGAAATTGGAAAAGAGGAACATTTTTAAAGCATTGTGTGATTACAGAATTAGTTACCTTCTAATATACCGACACTGCATGACAATCTGACTCCCTACAGGTCTAGGTGCTCTTTTAAAGTAAAATGTAAACTAGCCTTATTCTTCACTTTTCTTACCTCACTTTACTGTACTTAGTTGTTGTTAGTACAGAACTTGCTTAATAAATCTCTTGTTTTTCACAATAACATTGCAACTCTTTCTAAGAATTTTACAACTTGGTGTTTTTAGTATGTAAATTTGCAATCTGCATGTTCTGCTAATTTAATTGTTGAAGGTTCACAAATTTTTCATGTTTCAAAACTTTGAAACCATTTTAAGAAAACCTAAAGTAGATTTCTTCAGTGAGCCCAGTGACCAGTTCAGTCAGCAGTTCAGCTTATATGGAGGCATTGATAGTATGGATGTAGCAGATTTGGTCAGTCAAAGTTTTTGCCGTCTTGCGTTGTCAGGTGAAGTTTGTGGATGCGATATTGAGTAACAATTCTACAGACGATCACTGTAAAGAATTTGTGCGTCACAAGGGATTAGTGCCCCTTCTTGAGATTCTTGGCCTTCCTAATCTGCCACAAGAATTCCCATCCTCAGCTTCATGTCAAGCAATATCAAATGTTTGCAAAGCAACCCTGGTTAGTGTAGTTATATTCTCCTTAAATTTTATTATCAATATTAATATATTGACAGCTTGTTTTGATATAGGTTGTGTAGTAAGTAAAAACTAATGTGCACGAAGTTGAGGGACTCATATAGTTGTTAAAATTAATCTGCTGTAGCTACAGTAATTTTAAGTTTGGAAGTGTTTGGTTTGTTTAAATGAAACTCTGCTTTGGTAGGACACCTTTTTTCCAGTCATAATTTTGGCAAATATAATTATTGTCTTAAAATTCAAGTTTTTGGTTTTCAGCCTACAAAATATGACTTTTAAATCTTCTAACACATTTCTGGTTTGAAGGTTGTAGTCTGACAACTAAAAGCTTGTGTTTTAATCTTCAATCAGACAACATTTTCATTATTATTTTTGTAATAACAATTTTTCTCCTTTTCAACTTTTTTACATACTTTTTAGAGAATGGTATTTGCATCAACTAACAAGAATTTATTTTTTATTGTAAAAAAGGTTTGTTATCTTGTCTTATGTTTTGTGCCATTGATTTTTCATTAAGATGCTTGCCCATGAACCACGGGTGCTGAAGGAAGGGTTGACTCAGGTGGAAAAAGTTCTAAATGTTCTGACACCTTTCTGGGAGTCTTCCAATCAACCTGAGGCTGTTTCAAGATTATTGCATGAAGTGGCAGCCGTTCCCAAGCCAAATCAAGCAATTTTGTCTGCTCAGCACACACCATTGTTACATGCAATTACTGCAACGCATGCGTACATCAATATGTTTGTTCATGCCAGTAGGGCAGGGCAGGTGAGTTTCATCACTAACAAATATGCACTTATACGTCTTAATTTATGTATTACTGCAATTTTCGATAAAAGCACAGTATTGACTATTGTTGCACAGGTTGCAGCTACCAAGCAGTTGGGATGTTCAGCTCAGAAATCTTAGGGTCCCAAAATTGAGCCCCAGTCAGACTACTGTGTTGTGTCAGTAAGCAAGACACTTAACCCGACATGTTCCAGTCGACTAAGCTGTATTTAAATGAGAACCAGCTCATGTTTTGGGCTAATCTGTACAGGATTAGTGTCCTGCCCAGGGAGAGTTGAAGCCTCTCATTTGCTTATTGGCCACTTGGCCTTAGCCTCTAATCCTCTCCCTCAAGAACTCTTATCTGCCCATCACCACACCACCGTTAGAAAGTGTTGTAAACGTCATGTTACCAATTTCTTTAAACAGGTCTGTTGCCTTCGAAACCATGCAAGTTGAGCACCTAAGATTACTAACTATTTTATCTTTTCTTGTTTGTACCAGAGTGACATTCGTCTACTTTGCATCAACCAGTGGGGTTGTGATCAAGGTCTGTCTGTGCTAGAAAAACTGAGTAAACTGTATTCAGCTCTGGTGTGGGAAATCACTTTGCTGGAGTCTGCTAGCTCAGGAGAGAAGAGTTTGCACGACTGTGAGGTGATCAGGAAGGATCTGGACCTTTTAAAAATGTCAGCTACAGTTAGCGAAGGTATGAAGCCTAAGGGTGAGTGTGGAATTAAACATGAAATATCTTCTTGTCTGGGTTGGACTAAAAGCAGAAGAACTTAAAAAAGTAGCCAGCTAGTGATTAAGGAAAATTGAGTGGCGTCTGCTGAAAACTTCATCTGTTTTAAACAACCTTTTCAGTCCCAACAATGACAAGTTATTCTCCTAACTAGGGTTCACACTTTTCATGTTATCAGTTAACGGAGGATTTCGCTTTTGTCTTCTGTAGTTTATCTCCCACTTCCTCATTACATATCTTGACTTGTTTTGTGTGTGTTAGGTAGAGAGAAGTTGGGGTTAAGTGACGTAGAATGTTTAAAGTAGAAAGATTTAGTTGGATGCAGGTTTTTAGGATGACCGTACTTAAGACATGTGTTAGTACTGTTAAACAATGATAACAATAAAATAAAGATAAGTGTGGTTATTTGTCATAAACATGTTAAGCTATTGTTGTTGTTGTTATTATTATTATTATTATTATTATTATTATTATTATTATTATTATTATTGTTATTATCATCATAATTAATATTATTATTCTTACTATTATTTTTGTTACTATTACCGTTTAGGTAACAATGAATGTAATGGCAATGATATTCTGTTTCTTTCTGGATAAGCTTAATTTTTCAGTTGAGTGACTATTTTCTCAGCTAATAATTTTATATAAAAAGTTAAAGCTCTTTCCTTTTACATACTATTGACTGGTTAAAGAAACCAATCATTCATTTTGCCTTGCCTAGATGAAAACCTGAAGCAGCCATCAGGCCTGTCAAGCAGTGTGAAATCAAAAGCTGAAGAAGCAACCACTTCAGCAGTTACCAGCCAACCATCAGACACAGTTGGTGTCTCGTCAGAATCTAGTTTACAGCCCACACAGCTTAAGCTTTGTAAACAACTTATCCAAGCAGCATCAAATTTGGGAAGAACTTTGTCAGACTTCTTTGGGTTGTTGGTGAAACTGGCTATTGGGTCTGGCCAGCGACAGAGGCGGCTTCCACTTGCAGTTGCTGTTACTCCATTGCCATCTCTGCCTGCTAGGTGTGTTGCTGGAAAACTGTGCGAGCTTCTGGCTAATATTTTGTCATTGGAGGCATTGGATGGGAACAAATCCCCGCTGAAGCTTAGGTAAAGAGACTTTTCTTACTTGGAGTTGTTCAGCTATCAAAAAATATTTTTAAATTAAGTTGGTACAATTTTTATGTCACACTTTTTATGATAATACATAATAAGGTTTGTTTATTTTCATTTAAATAGTATAAACAGGCCTCAGAATTTATCCAAGTGTTTGCAGTGTTTCACCTTTGCTTGAATCAGTCTAAGAATATTACTTCTAATCCATATTTCTTTAGGATGCACTACTGTATCTGTGCAGTGGGTTTTGTTTCCCGTCTACTGATTGATGAGCGCAAGAACCCTTATCATCTCATGCTGCAACAGTTTGTTGCATCAGGGGCACACAAGAACATGTTCAAGTGAGTTGTATTTGAACTTGTACAAAAGAGTATGATTATGATGAAGTATTCTTACCGTGGACATATTGTATTCTAGTTCATGAATGAGCATCTTATAGCCTGTTGTGCTCTGTTTGAAACTGTTTTTCGTCCAATCAGGTTTCAGAAGCTCCCAGTGACACTTTTCCAAAATAGTATTTTCGGTTTGAAACTTTTCAACACCTGCAGTTTTTTTTAGTTGGATTAACTTGTTAATCAGCCAAACCAACGAGAATGATGTCAAAAGACCAAACCAAGTAACTCTACAAACCCCACCAGTGAGGCTGGGTTTGTTGACCCCAATAATATATTACTGTACTTTAGTGTTGCTCCATTCTCCCTACTAGAACCCATACTTTCCATGTTAGCAGTTTAAGAGAGTGTTGCTTTTCTTCGTCCATACTCGTCTATGTTTGATCAACTCCCATTTTAACTGTGCCAAAATTTTCACTATGTATTATGTCAGGAGAAATTGATTAACTTGCCGCATCTGAAGGTTTGCATTCCATTCTTTCATTGAAGTTTCACATGGGCAATTACTGATTGTCCATGACATCTAAATCATCACTCGAGCAAAAATTAAGATGTCATGTTTACAAAACAATGATAATGATAATTAGCATTTATATAGCGCCTTTCCATAGGTACATGCTCAAAGCGTTTAATAGTCTACAGTTAAATCTGGTATTGAGGGTCTTAGACAGTCCGCTGTACACGGCTCACAACTATTTTCCTAAGAGTTGCCCTCAGTTAGTAGAAGAGACAGACCACAACACCGGGATCACCCTACTCTTTGTCGCCAAGTGTTGTGGGTTCTTTTAAGTCCCACGATAGGAGACCGAGAGACTGGGCCTACGATTTAACGTCCTTATCCGAGAAGACGCGAAGGTTTAACCGTTTGCAGATGTTAGGGCAAAGGCAGCACCTTCTCCTTAGTTTTTTAAGACCCTGACTGGCACCTTACCAACTAGGCTAACCAGGCGGCAAAATAAAATTTTCATGCGTGCTGAGGTTTGGAAAATAAAAATAGTATAATTTTTCAGCTAGATCATTAAAGGGTAATCGAATAAATCTCGTCAGATTTCAAATAAAATCACTTATCTTTTGGCCTAATTGGAGTTAGACCTAAAGACGCGTTCTTTTTTTCGAAATTTGACCTGGTCTCATTGAATTACCTATAATAATTTGGTCCCTGGATAAGACCGAATTGTTTTAGTAGTGTTAATTTGTTTAATTTTCAACTCATTTTCAACAGACTTTTTCACTGGGCCTTGAGCCAAAGCACAGCTGCAATGGAAAATGAAGGCAGTAAAAATGAAAAGCTACCAGGTACCTGTTTCTTTGAGTGACTGCGTCCATTCTCCTTAATAAAAGATTTGTAGCCAGTGATTTAACTTATTAGAACATTCTGAACTTTATGTTGAGAACTAGGACGGTATGAGGCTACATTCTTGCATGTTACTCTGTGACTAAAAACTCTCTGTTATTCCCAAATAGAAGGTAATGAGTGCAAACCTGATTACTTATGTCCGTACCCTTTATATCTTGACTTTGAATCGATCAAGTTTTTTAACTTGACATACTCTTTGACAGATATAACAAGCTTGACATGAAGGGTTTCAGGTCTCTGATTTAAAGGTTTATAGTCTTTGTTACTCTTGGGTAGTCAGAAAATCTAGTAGGTTTTGCAACTCCTAGGGCTTAATGCCCTTACGCAAGAAAACACAGAGGTTTAGTTTAGTGTAACAGTAGGGAATAGGGGCTGCACCTCCTGCATGAGACTGGCATCTTTTCAACTGTGCAAACTAGCTACTCAATATCACTTGACCAAGAAATGTTTGATTGTGAGAAAGTGGGATTGATCAGACATCAAGGTGAGAGGGAGAATTAACTTTGTTTTGCATTCAACAGACGGTACTGGAGAGTTGTTGGGTGCATGGCTCATGTTGGTGGAGAAACTGGCCAACCACAAGACCCTAGTGGATTCTCCGCACATCCTGCCCAGCCAGTCGACTGCTCCCCGCTGCGTACCATTTGACCCTCACATGTTTGTTGCTTCCACACAGAAGGTTTGTAATGTAAAAGAAACACAGTGTGGTGGGTTGAGCTGTTGAAAAACTTGCCCATTCAGTATTGGACCACAATAGCTTGCAAGAAATACTTTACAAGCCATCGTTCTTTTGCATATTTACCTTATAACAAGGTTTTTAAGTAATTTTCCCAGAATTAAGACACCTTTACCTGTGACACAAGAAGAACACCAAGTCAGTGTGTTAAAATAGGAAAACAAAATATGACTGAATGTGGAAAAGCAAGTCTTTCAAATTTTTTATTTCAGTGTGGAGTTAAAACAAGAATCCCAAATCAACAGTTTCACTGTGGTTTTAGTAATCTGTCACCATCAGACCAGGCTTATTATGCACCGTGTATAAGTTTACAACTTATGCCCTGGCAATAAGTTGATTTGGATACATATGTGAAATTTGTAGCCAATGATTATAACTTGAATAGAACATCCAGAAGTCCTGTGTTGATACTAGGACAGCATGAGGCTACAGGTTATATCTTTCTTCATCGTTATTGCAAGCAAATACAGAAGATTTTGTCCAAGATAAACAGGTTTTTTAGTGGGGACAAAAGTGATTGTTGAAAGCTATGTTTTTTGTCGTTTTTTTCGATGAGCTTCCTGGAAGTACTGGTATCAGTGGATACAACAGTGTATCTTTACCCGTTACCTCTCTCTCAATGCCAAAAAAATGGTAGTTATTGGTTACCGTATGTTTGTGTCAGTCTACTTGTTGGCAGTCGTTTTGGTGCCTTGACTACCTTTCTTCTACATCCATGGAAGGGCCTTTTCGTTTATGACATCACATCACTATAAAGCCTGGTTCACACTTGTGAAATAAGCACAAGCACAAGCACAGGAAAACCCATGCATGAAATAAGCACAAGAAGAAGAAAAAGAAACGTTCTTATTTTTCTTGTGCTTGTGCTCGTGCTCCATTCTCCAGATATATGAGAAGTTTATATTCACAAGATATGGTAATCACATTTTGTTGTCCCATAGAGAGCATTTTCTGCATTGCAATACCTCTGGGGACACAAGCCACTGAAGGCATATGGGTCTCGTATCTCTGAGTCCATGCTGGCTGTCATGTGTCACATCTTAAAAGGAGAGCCTGCTGTTGGTGACAAACCAGTACCATCCAAACCCCCCTCAAAACCATCTGTGGACACTTCTTCCACATTAGTAGCCGCTCCTGCATCCACTGCCCCACCTGAGCCAGAGATTAATGAACTTCACTTGCAACAGGTTGGTTTTGTTGGCCAAGAAGTGTTGTGTGTTATACTGTGCTGTTTGATAAATGCAGTTTGATGCCTGTACTATATCATTTGGTAAAACTTGAGGATAACAAGGGACTCCGTATATTACATAGCTCTCTTGCAGAGAAGAAAATATTCACTGAGACCATTTTTTGCGCTTAGTTATGAATTCATTCAGACAGTACAAGTATTATTTGGTTGATTTGTCAAATCGTGTTCGTATGCAAAAAAAGTTGAATCTGCTTATTCAGTCTTTAAAAAAAAAATAAAATTGGAAATATATAATACAGCTTGATTTTTGCTCTCAGTTTTGTTAAAACTTCCCTTCGGAGTTTCCCTATTTGCTATTCCCTATTGTTTTGTGCGGTACAACACAAATTTCCTAATTTACATCACAATGAGTCTGCCATCCTTATGATCAGCGATAAGGGTTGACCAAATAGATGTATAAATTTAAGAGTTTCATAAAAAGTTCACGTTTTGTTCAAATCTCAAAACAGTTTCAGTTTCACTACTAACTTAATAGTAATGTTTATTTATATTTATTTGTTTATTTACGATAAGTTAATGGACATGGGCTTTACAAGGGACCATGCTCGAGATGCACTGCTCAACACAACAAGCTTAGAACAAGCAACAGAGTACATTTTGACTCATCCGCCCCCACCAGCAACTACCACAACAAGGGTAAGGTTCAAATTCTATATTTTATGTAGTTAAGCATCTTTAAACAGACTAAACATGTGTGACATGCTTGGTACATGTTCTTTCTGTGATAGAAGAAGGAATTGCTCTATTTCGTTTTGTAATTTTTAGTTTATTGTTTTGCCTGTGTTCCACATGTTTACTAAAAGTAATTAAGTACATTCTAACAACTATAACATAATACAATTTAGTAAGAAGCTACACATACATTAATGAAGAAAGTACAGGCAAAAATAATGCTTAATCGGGTTTTGACCTCCTCAAGTTTATTCAACGTATAATTTTTTCTTTCTGGAAACCTCAGGAATCCGTTTTGAAAATCTTACTATTTTTAACTTTGTTCCTAGAAACTTACAAATCGTCTTCATTTATTTCATCTTTTCATTTTCTTTGAACTTAGAAAATTGTGAGTCTTATTTTCACATTTTTTCTTCACTTTCTTTCTGAAATATCGTCAATCTGTTGTGCATGTTTTTTTGCATTTTGTTTGAATAAATTCGGATGTATTTAAAAGTAATTTTGATAGATGCGTAAATGCTGCTTGTCTTAAACTGCCTTTGTATCACCCACCGCAATGTATCAGTAGAATGTATGATGAAATGTGCCATGTTCCACTAGTATATAAGGACAGTACAAAAAATAATGGCCAGTGGCCCGACCCATGATATTCCCTGAGATTCATTACACTACTAGTTTATCCCATGCCGAGACAATACAAAAAGAACAATTTTTCTGGAGGCATAAACAAGTATTTACAGAATTACAAAATGGAATATCAGGTGTTAAAAAAATAGAACATGCAAAAGCTTTCCAGAACTTAGAATGACTGTATGGACTGTAAGAGTTTATAGTCGTTGTTGTAGGTATGCAGCTTGTGGTACTATCAGCGCATTGAAGGTATCTCCAGCACATAATCCCTTGTTGTGTGACTGGTCGTTCAGACAATGCAAGAGTGACACAGCTGAAAAGCATCGTTGGACACTTTGACCTCCCTATGTCACATTGCCCTGGATTAAGCTGGATATGCATGTAAAATATCCTACAGGAATTATAATGTTCTATCTATCTTAGCAAATTAAAAAAATAATGTTATATGTTACGAATGTTAATGAGGTAACGACCATAAAAACAAGTAAGATACTGTTTATTCGTGGTCTCAACTAGAAATTGTTTTTAGTTAAACTGGATTATTTTCGAAATCATTTGGGACTCAAATTGAAGAGAATTGACAGAACACAAAAGGGCAATGGGAAAACGAAAATATTCCTATTGCATTCTTTATTTTAGACTTGAAAATCATGGTGTCGATTGAAAGTGTTGTTTGCGCCGTAGGACCTTGCAGCGGATTCAGATCTGACAGAGCTGTCAGAAGAAGATCAGATGATGAGAGCGATTGCGCTTTCGCTTGGCCAAAATGTTTTTCTTTCTCCCGAACCTTCATCTACTACACAGGTAAAGTTGTAATATTATAATATTAATGTGTGCGAGCATCAATGGTATCTCCAGCACATATCTTGTTGTGTGTTTGGTCGTTTCTGTGATGCTAGAATGACTCAGCTGCTGTGCATCGTTGGTCATTCGACTTTCCTCTGTGTCACAATGCCCTGGATAAAGCTGAAACATTGCCAATATAGAGAGTATATCGACCATTACTTCCCGAATGATGTTTCTGTCTACTTGTTTTTCATGTTCCCATAGTACCCTATGGAGGGGGGTTAGTGTATTCGAATTGTAAACCTAAGGTTGCAGGTTCTTACCCTGGTCAGACCAATTTATTGTGTCCTTGAGCAAGACACTTTACCCGACTTGTTCCAGTCGACTCAGCTGTGTAAATGAATACCAGCTTCTGCTGGGGGCTAACCAGCGATGGATTAGTGTCCTGTCCAGGGGGAGTCAAAGACTCTTATCCGCTTAACACTACGGAAACCGGAGATAAGTGTATGCTTATTGGGCCTATTGACTGGAGATATAATCTAGCTTTTTGTAGTAATAATAATCAGTTTATAGTTTTCTAGTAATAATTGACATTTAATCAGTGATGATAATCAGTTATACTGACTGTATGGTAGTACAAATGATTATAATGGTATTTAGATAGTCACGAATATAATGATTGAGCACTGATGTGGTTCCTTACCAGCCTGAGAATAAAGCAAAGGAGACACCAAAAGAAGAAGTCACTGAAGAAGATGATGATACTCCACTTGATGAAGCTCTTGTTGACAGATTCACCGCTGATATATGGATGGGCTGTCTTGAGCTGCTGGCGGAAAACCAGGACATCGTGTACAGAGTGTGTGATGTTCTGGTCGCTGTTGCAAAGCGCAATGGAAACCAGTGGAGAGACAAAGTATTGTCGGAGATTCTTGAGCAGGTGAATGATAAGAGTCCTTTTATACTGATGAAGTGAAGTTTTGCCTAATATAGCAGTTACTGTTTAGATCTAGTCTTCTCGTCAAGGCTATCTACTCTAGTAGTGCATTCTTGATGTTTCAACCTAGTGCTGCTGCAACTACTGTAGATTAGCTTAAACAATTTTCGTTTCTCATTGGAATTAAATGTGGCAAATACTGAGTTCCATGTTTGAAAATACCTCAACACTTACGAAAGGTGTACGTTGTTTCGTGCTAATAAATGCGGAGTTTACTATTCAAAGCAAGCCAAATTGGAGATTTTACTTGGAAACCATTGATTCTGTTTTTGGTGAAGAAGTAAAATGGGCCTTAATCATTTGCTTCTTTGTTGCCCTTTTTGTCTGATCTTCACATTATCCAGACGAGAGTGCAAAAAAATCTGAATTTGAATTTGATAGCATTGTTACAGCAGCTAGTTTTTAGCGGATGAGTACTGAGTGAAGTTTGTCTGATAGGTGCTTGAAGACAGTCAGTCATTGGTTGCAGTATGCAGTCCAGATAAGAACACAGCACTTTTTGCAGCCGAGTTTGCTGACAAACTCTGTACCTCTCCACCTGCAATCAGGCTATCGTCACTCCTGCACCTCATATGTCTTCTGTTGGAGGTGAGTAGCCTTTTGCTTGTGATTCACCGCATAGGAGACATGTATCGCATTTGTTGCAGAGGTTCTTGAGTTTTTCTAATTAGTACAAACTCGCAGTTTTCACAGAGGGTCTCGAGTTTTCCAGATTAGAATAAATCTCGCGATGATTACAAAAAACTGCATTTTTCGCTTTTTTACGCAATTGCAGCCATTTATGGACATATTAGTCAAGGATGATGCGTGCTCTTCATGAAAGATAATGAATCTCTGGGCCGTTTGACACCGAATAGCAAATTGAGCTTTATAGGAATACTTTTCCCTCAATTTCCAGCAATTTCATTCCAAATTTCTTATTTCATGTGGTTTTTTCCACTTGATACCCAGGGCCCAGTTGTTCAAAGGCCGGCAAG
>JAOBAT010067638.1:0-22896 GCA_026413305.1 Hydrozoanthus tunicans
TGTGATCGCCGCGGCAGAGGTTGCTGTTCGGTCACAAGCTCTCCAGGTGTAGCAACAACAGAATATCGCTCCCACGGTGCAGGACAGAACGTTTTAAAAGGAGCTTTTTCCCGGCGATGGCCTTCTCAACATTACCATAACCATAGTAACGTTAACATTACCATTTTATGTCATATTGAATTAGTATTATTATTAGAATTTCGTATCATTTACACAAATTGTATAGACTTTATTATGATTGACTTTTTTTTATCTATTTTTAATCTCGTAAACATGTTTTACTTCACATATGTGCAAAAACATGTCAAATCAACCTTCTTTATTATTATTACTATTACTATTATTATTATTATTATCATTATTAATATTATCATTATTTATATTATTTTTATAATTGCTTATTTATTAATCAGCACTGCTCTAATTCTCGACCTAACCTCACTTGACTGATTCAACATGAAAAAAGTTGAGTTTGTGTTAGTTCACACGCTCACCTTTTTACGACTATCTTTTTTAAATACTTTTCTGGCGCTTCTAGAAACACAAGTTCACAAAAACTTCAGGGGAGGATGCCTCCAGACCACTCCTCGCAATTCATCAAAAGAGCAACTTGTAAAATAAAACAACAACGGCAAAATATTTTCGCCTAGCTTACAATATTAACCTATTAAAGTCATTTATCATAGCATAACCAATGCCAATATTAATGCTGAGTAGGTTCTTAAACTCTTTGTCATTGTCTTTGTATTCATTATCTGACTCTTTATTGTATTCAACATTGATCATTGAAGTGGCTTCAAATAAATTGTCGAAAATCTTTTCTTAAAAGCCCTTTAGGAGGGTCTGCCGTAAAATGCCCAAAAATCCAACTGTTAGGCGTAAAATCGAAAAAAAAATTAACCTTTAGCCGTTAAAAATGTTAACCGTAATATAAACTCTAAGGTCTGGCGGGAGGACTTCGCGTGTCTTGTTTTTTATTTTACGAGTCTTTACCGGGTAGATTATAGCGAACAAAACCGATATTCGTGCTATTCAGTAACTAGGCGGAAGTGTTGAAATTGTCAGTCGAAGGTACTTTCCAAGGCTTTTTTTAGATCACTGATCGAACCGGGAACTGTGTGGTTAGCAAGAGTTGGCAGACATTTTGACAGATCTTGCTAAACTTACTATTTTTAGACCATCGTCTTTAATACGATGGCCGTTGACAAAGATTTTGTCAATATTTAAGGAGTGAGTTTACAAACTTTTCCTCATATGAGACCGCATATGCGTATATCAGCATAATTTCTGGACTAATCGCACCGTTAATAGGTCGGGCTACTATTGGTTGTCATAGTAATTAACCCTGGATTAAGGCCATCATCATGCCTTGTGCTCATGTTTCACAAGATATTGAAATTTCGGGGGTTGACAGCTCTGATGGTGGTAAATTACCACTGCTTTCTACCCCAGAATACTCTTAAGACTTTACAATACCGAAATAAACTTTTAGCGGCTATTCTAAACAACGGTGATTAATGTTTAACAGATACGTTAACCGTAACGAAAAAAAAAACAAGTGTTAGCCGTGAAAGAGCCAAATCAATTATTAATCCATAGCCGTAAGGCACTATCCCATTGAGACGCTCCTTAAGCGGAAAATCAGTTCAACATCTTACAATGCAAGGTCCCACAGGGCCTACATCATTGGCAGTTGAACAGCTTTTTATGACATTAATCACTGCTGGGCTGTCTTTTTAAAGGGAAAAGGTTATAGAAACAAGAACTGAGAATCGTCCAAAAATTAGCTGGTTACTGAGATCTGGTTGCCCCCATTCAGAACCTTTGAAAAATAGTGGTTTATTCATGAACATATCGCTAGCGGTTCATTAAACTTAGAGTTAGAGTGAGAATGCACAATCATTACAGAACTTTAACGATACTAATAATAGCAGAGCGAAGCAACAGTGCTTTCGTATTTGTTGGTGTTGATTGTAAGCCAGTTAAGTGTTGTTGAAGACTTTTCATTGTTTTCCCGAAATTTGTAAGTAAAAATGTCCGAAAGGTTTTTCTCCAAAGTTGAATGTCAAAAAGGTTTTAGGTCCGAACTTTTTTCGTGAATAAGAAAAGTATTAAATGTCAATAGTACTAGTCTGGCACACTCTAGAAAATACTTGTTGTCCGGATGTTCTCTTTGGTTTAAGCCGGTTAATGAGTTAACGTTTTGTAGATATATTGAACTTTTAGCATAATTACACTTTAATCCAGACAACTTAAAAAGTGGCACACGAAAACCTAAGAAACTTTCTAAAATACACTTAAAGTACTTCATAGCTTAGAGACATTAAAAGAACAGGTCATACAAATTAAAGACAGCATAGTTTTGTCATGTTTGAGATATTAAGAGAACTTTACTGAGCTTTAATATTTAACTAAATACGGTAAGGGTTTGAATATGGAACTAATCTCTAGATCGGAAACGACTCAACGAATCTTTTAGTAGATTAATCAAAAAAATCTGTAAAGCAATTCGTTTTCCAGTTTCAGTGCTTTTAGCGTGGTTTTTCAATTTAAACAACAACAACTTAAGAACAAGTTGAGACGCACACTTAAAGTATAAAACATAATTTTGTTTGGGACATTTGGAAAACTAGTTGTAGAAGCATAGTCTTGCTCGGGAAATTTGGAGAACTAGTTCTATACTTATAACATGCAAATAGTTTTGTTTTAGACATTTAGAGAACGAATTTTATGATAAAGCATAGTTTTGCTCGGGACGTTTAGACACTAGTGTCACACCTATAATAAAGCACAGTTTTCTGTCCGCTGCGGACCACGGTGCGAGGCGTGCACAGTGCTTCAGTTAACTGCTTCATTTCCATAACAGTATTTATATACTTGACTGCGGACCGCGGTCGTAAGTCTATACAGTATCTTAATACTACCGGGGTTTTTCCTTAAGTCTAGCCGAGGGTGCTTCAAATATGTTACTAAGACAAAATGAATTGTTGTACCTTTTGATGTCCACAACTTCAGTTGTTAAAAGCTTTCCTTTTCCTGACGTGACGACTGCGTTGTTCGATAATGGCAAGCGGGAAAAAAACTCTTGTTATATACGACACGTTCATAAAACCGTACATTAATCCTAATTAATGACAACTGATCACGCGTTATTGGACACACAGAGACCCGGTTAAACGAAAAGTTGTTTTGAAGAGTTTTTCAGTCCAGCACGCGAACTGCAGAAAGACTCACTGAGGCCTACTTCAAACACCGTATTTCAACCTATCGATATAAATTCATGACTTAAATTCGGTGAAAATACGGTGTTTGAAGCAGTTTTCAAATAACACTTATATTAAAACTTTAAAGATTGACTTAAAATACTGACTTTTAAGTATTTACAAGTTTTAATATAGGCAATCTATAAAGGTTACATGTCTACCATTCTAGCCTTCAGGTTTAAAGAGGGTGTGAATAGTATTAACATTGGGCGAGGGTTAATCATAAACTTGTCGCGAGCGTTTGATCAAACTTAGAGTTAGAGTGAGAAGGCACAATTAATACAATGCTTTAATGATACAAATAATAACAGACCGAAGCAACAGTGCTTTCTTCGTTTTTGTTGATGTTGTCTGTAGTTTTGTTGAGGGATTCTCAAAACGGTTTTAAGGGTATTTATAGTGTTGTTCGTCCGAAATTTGTTCGCAAAATTGCCCAAAAGTTTTTTGTCGGAAACTTAATGTTCAAAAAGTTGTAGGTCTGATTTCTTTGTATAAAGTATCATATGTGAATAGCCTAGAACACTCTTGAAAGTGAGTGTACAACTTGTGTGTCCGGACTGGTCTCTTTCGATGAGATACATTTGAAATATTAAACTTTTAGCAAAATTACACCTTTAACCATACACTTTAAACCGAAGAAACTTTCCAGACAATTAACTTCAAAAGTGGGTCACGAAAATCTATAAAACTTTCTAGAAAACACATTAAGTACAGCACAGTTTTGTTCAAGACATTAGAGAAAGATTCATACACATATATTACAGCATAGTGTTGTCACGTTTGAGATATTAGAAGAGAACTTTACTGACCTTTAATACTTAACTAAATACGGTAACGGTTTTTAAAAATATGAAACTAATCCTACGATAATCACTGGAACCCGTCCCGGCAAAACTACTCAACGAACTTATGACGGTAAATCCGTGCGGATGAATTCATCAAAAACACACCCGTAAAGCAAACATGTATTTCGTTTGTGGAAATAGGACATTTTTATGCTACAAAACATGTTTCGATCATGTCACTGTTCATCTTCAGTTTTAAGGAACTAAATTTATATGCACTGTTTATAAAGAGTTAGCTACAGTCCTTATTTATAATGGTTTGAGAAGTTTACATTTAAATAGTAGCAGATTCAAGTATGGCTAAGGAAAGGCCCCGTTTTCAATGTTTTTCTGTCTGCGGTTTCAAGAGTTAAGATCAAAATGTCAATTCCGCGGCGCCGGAGAACGAGCGGGCTGGTGATGATACCCAGAAACCACATTTGTGCCAAATCCGGGCTAACTCGACCCAAAAGTGATTTTTCGGCCAAAATTGCATTTCTAGCGTTCTGACTAGCTACCAAGATCGGTCAAATATGCCTAGAAACCACATTTGCGCACATATGAGCCAAATCCAGGCTAACTCGACCAAAAAGTGAGTTTTCGGCCAAAATTGCATCGGGTGGCGTTTCAGCTAATCAATAGTAAATACTGTTTTGCCGAAGAGAACTCACAGAAATTAACAATAAAAAAGTTGATAATTTTTTGTTTAGACTGGTAAAAATAAACGCATCTCCGGCAATCTAAGAACTTCGAAATTCAAAAATCTCTGAGGGAACATGTCTCCAGTCCCCCTAGAGGGCTCGCGCCAATGGCGCTCGTTAAGTCACACTTTGCGCAAGCTTATGGTCCCCAAAATATGTTCCCGCGGTTCCAGTATAGATTACTGTTAAGGAAATGGACACATAACTGAAATATGAAAGTAATCTATAACCAATTTGTCTATTTTCACGGGAACAGCGCACACGAAACGTATCTAATATTTTAAGAACTGCTGACACAAGGTCCGCTCAAATTTGCTTTGCACTCCCCCGCAAAAAATGGTGACTACGCGCCTGAACACGATGCAGCTTCTCTTAGTAATCCTTTCTGGAAAAATTTTTTGTGGAGTAATCACAGCATCACCATTAACAAAAAAAAATGTTTATATGCAGAACTGGGAAGCTTAGGGTATTCGCTACATAAACGACATAGTGTCAACTAAGCTAAGACTAAGTTATTTCCTAACTCATGAAGCAATCAACCAACAATTTAACTTCTATTGTAATTTTTTAGAAGCATACAGCATTATCAGCGCTATACCCAAACCATTGAAAACTTCGATCAAAGACTATAGACAAAGACTAGAGCACGTTAATGACAAATGTACCATCTGCAGTGATCTGAATCAATTGCACATCTCTTTTGGCATTACAATACAGTCCAATACCTTTGGGACACTCTTACTAGCTGATAGAAGAAAAAAATTGGGATAATTATTTCTTTCTCTTTCAACAGTAATTCTAGGCTATAGGGAGAATATATAATTTTTAATGTATGAAAAATTTATTAACCTTTACAATACCTGTAGTTAAGCATTACATTATACAAAAGTTCGAAGGATGTACCATGACTCTCAAATGTCTGCAAAAATATTTACAATATACGTATATAATCAAAAAACTGCTTACTAAAAACATTTTAAATCGTGGTCTGAGGCACAGTGGAGAAACCTTGAAAATGTATCTAGTATCCTCTTAGATTTCTTTGAGTTAAAATTTGGAAGTCTCTCAAAGAAGTTGTTGTCCAAACGGTCCTTTAAAATAGCAACACAAAGTGACTTCTTTCCTTTTTCTAGACTTTTTTGTAATTGAAACGATCTCTTTAATTGTAAACATTATTGTTTTGTAACTCAGTTTTATAGTCCTGGGCCCAGTTGTCCAAAAGACGATTAGCGCTAATCCAGGGCTAATTACCATGACAACCACTAGGTTTTGTTAAGAGTGACTTTGTAATTCTCTACTGATGCCAATCATACTTTTCCTTTCCTTTTTCTATACTTTTTTTTAATTGAAATGATTTCTTTAATTGTAAATATTACCGTTTTGTAACTCAGTTTTATAGCCCTGTTTATATTTACTCAGTAGTTTCTTTTCATATTAACTATTACGACCTCACGAATGTATATACCAACTAATGGCAATCTGACTCGGTTAGCCTACAAACTATTTTCAGACTGCCAGTATCATCGACTCTCTTTCTTTTCCTTAATTAAAAATCAATATGTAAAATTTAAGATACAAATAAACTACATTGTTGTTGTCTTTGTTAATAGTTTGGTTGTTTATTACGTTATCAAAACAGATGATTGTATCATAAGAAAATCTTTAAATAAAAAAAGTTTAGGTTTGCAGTATCGTTCCTTCGTTTTTCTCAGGGGGAAAGATCTTAGATCCTAGCTCCCTGGAGAAACACTTTGAGTCAACTAATTCCCAACTCATATTGATACATTATGTATTTAGTCAAAAGAGTTTTCTCTCTAACTTATCTTCATTCCAAAGCTAATACTTCCTAAACGGAAAGTAATTGCTACCGATGTCGTCGACATTGAGATGCCTTGCAGAGCTCCCTCTCCCCATTCCCTCCCCAACCCTCCTTCTCCCTTAGAACGTACTCAAATTCATCCAGAAACTATTATTCAGACCATAATTTATACGTTAAAGTCATCCTGCCAAGGAAAGTTTTAACGTTCACAGTGTTAGCCGTACAAAAAGTTATCACAAATCAAACAGAAGTTAAATATCAGTTAGAAAGGAAATAAGCAAATCAACTACACAGATACGATATCGCTAGAACAATCAAAGAAGGAATTAAAATCAACATGAGAGTTCTTGCAGCTTCAAAATGACTTGTTCTTCTGATTTCCCAAGAATACATCAACTGGAAGATTTCCTGACCTTGTTTGTTCTTGTGGGGAAATTGAAGATCAGGCGACAAATCACAACCAAGGAAATGGCAGATCGGTTTCCATCCCTGCTTCACATTCATAACCAGCAGTTTGTCTTTAGGGACAAGCTTCTTAACTTCATCGTTGTGTTCTCGATATTTGGCCTTCAACAGCTCTGCATCTTGGAAGTCAAGCGTACCAACAGTGGCGACATGAAGTGGGAACTCAAAACGAAACAGATACTTTTTCATGGTTGGCGAAAGGAAACAAACAATATATCGAGGAATAAAACCAAAAAGAGTAGCTTTTATTCCAACAAATGTGTTTCGTGGTGGACGAAAATGTTTTTGGTAGCTTCTTTGCCACTGGTCCTCGTTGTCACGCTCGGTCAAGATGACTTTAGCATCTGGAAAGGCGGACATCAGTTGTTTTACGAACAAACACGGGGGAGCATGGACCGCTGCGTCAACTCCCTTGTACATTGTGGGGAAGTCGAGTGGTTCATTTGAGCTTCTTTCAAGGATGGTAATCCATTTGTCCAAGTCGATCGTTACATGTTCTTTGTAGTCGTGTACATTGTAACCAAGTGTTCTTAAGGCGTCAGCTAGAGACGTTGTTCCCGTCTTTGGAAAACCTGCACAAATGATTTTCATATTTGATGTTTGGTTGTCTCTGTCAAAACGAAGGTATGTACATATGAATATATGTTGTTAAGAATAACCCAAAGTTTTGGAGTTGCAACCACGAGAACATTCATGTCACTGAGCTGGTTTTGACAAAAATAGTCTTGCAAAAGAAGTCAAAGTTTCCACCTTAATTCGTTTTGCCAGCATGCTTGTAAGCAAATTTCTGGTCTAAGTTTCCGCTCAAAGAATCCAGTTAGTTCTTTTTCCAAAGCTATTCCGTAGACATAACAATACTTTAATTTTCTACTATAATTTATTGAATCTTTGCCGTAGCACAAATGTTTGAATGTAAAAGTTATCCCTTGAGCTGAAATATTATTCTTCGAAGTTTAATGAAATCTACAGCCAGATCGTTTTACCGAAATGTTACTTGAACCCTGGTACTTGCAAACCAAATCAAAGCAATGTATGAAATTGAAACTGTAAGAATCAACTCTTGTAAACCATCGACAAGAACTATAAGAAATTATCAGGTCATTGAGATGTGTTGTCAATGAGTAGAGAACAAAGAAGTCAAGCAGATATAGAATGAGAAGACCAACAAACACAGCCAACAGCGTCTGCACCTGGGCCGAGTTATTCGAAAGACACCCCTAATCCAGGGTCAACTCTCGACAAAACCCATTGGTTGCCATGGTGATTAACCCTGGATTATGGAGCTACCAGGGGCCAGTTGTTCGAATTCCGATTGACTGTAACCCAGGATTAACTCGATAGAAAACCTTTTGGTTGTCATGGTAATTAACTCTGGATTAGACTAATCATCTTTTGAAAAAACTGGCCCTGGTGAATAAGGTAGCCTGGGTACAAGGTAGAAAGCTTGTTGGTGGCAACAGTAAAACCACCATTTAAAAATACAGTAGGCCGTCCTCACAATCTCTCAGTGGCCACACGTTGCAAGGCGCTTTAAGCAGAATTGTTGATCAAGCTCCATGAGTTTAAACATTGGTTGACATTGATTTTAGAGCAAACATTTTAATCTTACATTAGATTTCAACTGCTCTTTAATTTCTAACAAACTAGAATACGTTAATTGAAACGTTCATGTTACAAAATAGATTGTTTTTATATTAAAGTTGCACACAAAGTTTTTGAAATTTACTTATAGATTTTATTCATTTTCATTGCTTTTAACACTTCGTACAAAAGTTTAAACTAGAATTGTTGATTTTAGTGGTTGCTGAGGTTGGTCATGGCTCGCCGCACAGTCACAGTTTACATGTGTTGCCGACCTGTGCGTTTAGGGTCAGGCTTATTTGATCAAGTGTGGGACTGTTTTCATGTTAACGTGTCAGATATATCTGGGCGCCCAAAAGTCAACATGCTTGTATTATGATAATAACAAGAACAACGATAAAGATAAGGACAACAACAACAATAGTCATTGCGAAGTCCGTGTTTCTCGTCCTTCGTTTCCCGTCCGCCGAGTATGAAATTAAGCAACCTTAAGGAACTTAAGAAAACTTATAAAATATCAGTCTAGCTAAAGTACAGAAAGTTACCACGAACACTGTAGAAAATTCGGAGCTACTTTCGAATACTCTGGCACAATTTGTTTTGAAAATAATTTTTAAAAAAAACAGTTCATAAGATAGTCCAATCAAAGTTTTGCTCGAATGTCCATTATCACTTAGTTGAATATGTTTTTAAATAACTTCATTGAGAGGCGAGAATAATCGTATATTTTAAGCTTGTTTTATTTACATTAAAATGACTTGTAGTTTGTGGAAAATGATCACTTCGGGTAAATGATTTAGTTTCTCAACGTTGGTAAACCGAATGTAAAAAACAAAAAACTAATCAGAACTCGACACGAAATTTGCGCATTCAAATCAAAACAGCCAATGACAAAACAGTAGCAGTTTGGAAAAAAAGTTTCGTAGCACACTTCACACTATTTTGAAGTTGATTATATCAAAGTTTCAAAAATGTCTACTAAACTAATCTAGAAATCTTAGGAACTCGACCTATTCTATAAACTGCGGTGTTGGCCCAGAGTCTTCATCACAAAGTACACCAGCTTTTAAAATTGCTGGCAGACTCAGAATGTTGTGAATGCACGTGCACGCTCGGTCTCTTACTGAAAAAAGCTCTCGTGTGGCTTGTCTTGAAATGCTCCGAGCGAAATGGTGAGTAAACACTGTCTTTGGAAATTTTGTATAACCGTTTGCCATTAGGTTTAACTTTTTGGCTTCGCGGCAGAGATGATATCTCATCCATGGTCGATACAGTGAGATTTTGCATGTGCTCACTTGACTAAAAGTTAACTGAGCCCACACCATGTTCTTATGGAGATACCGCAAAATCAAAGTTGGCATTGAAATTCGAGGGAATTTTATTTTGTGAGTTTTGAAACTACTTTGCGTCCATTCGGACGCGCTGGTGTTAAGTTTTTTGCGTCAAAATGGAAAATATTGCGTCCCTGGATGCAATGACGCGGCCTAGATCTATCACTTTAATTCATTCTCTATATGTCTTAAACAAAACTATGCTGCATGTATTATATACGTACGACTCGTTTTCTAAATGTGTCCAAAATACTATGCTGTGTACTTTAATAACGAAAATATTCGGACAACAAAAAGGGGTCCGAAAATGTTATCGTTCAACAAAAGTTACTTCCGAATCAGTTTAAATGTCCGAATGTTTTCAAATCTTAGTTATTATAACTGTAATAACTAACGTTTAAGTATTGACAAGTTTTAAAATTGGTAATACTGAAAAGCACATGTCCACTTTTCAAGCCTTCGGGTATAAAAGGGTGTGAATAGTATTAACATGGGAGAGGGTTATTCATGAACATGCATGTGACGAGCGTTTGATCAAACTTAGAGTTAGAGTGAGAAGGCATCAATCAATACAGTGCTTAATTTAATAACACTAATAACAGCAGACCCAAACAATCACTATTGTTGTTTGTAAACCTGTTAATTTCGTTGACAAAATCTTTAAACGTTTTTAAGGGTATTGAAAGTGTCGTTTGTCCGAAATTTGTGGGAATAAATGCCCAAAAGCTTCTTGTCGGAAACTAGCTCAATGTCCAAAAAGTTTTACGTCTGAAATTTTTTGAATAAAGTATCATAACTGTTTAGTAAAAGGTGGAGGCTGCCGCAATATCCTGGCGCGAGGTGATTATAGCCGGTCTCCGAAGAAAGTTGTTGCCTCGCGTTGTTTGTTGGTGTTTCCGAGAAGGAAATTAACGCAATGAAAAAAAAATGTTTCCAAAAAACACCAAATATGCAACAAAGTTTGGTTTTCAAATATATCATTACGACGATTTGCTCGGGGGGGGTACTCCCTATATTGGGATGGTATAGGTATCACCGTCGAATAATTGCCAGTCCCATATTTTTTAGGGGTTGTTAAGGTTTAAAAACGTGAAACTATTGGACTGCTTGTAGTCCCGTGTTTTAGCAAACGTGCGTACTGAACAAGAAGTTAAGACAAAAGTTCATCGGCGAACTTCCAATTACGTGTGCGCCTTTTATAATGCATATCACGTTCGGCGCAACACGAGGGGACTTAACGCCAACCCACTAGCTACCCAGAGAAAATTTAAGATTTCAATTGGTATTCTTTGGGTAATTTTAAAATCGAGAGGTATTTTTTAGGGTGGAAAATTTTTATTCCTTGCTATTTTTTAGGGTATTTTTGGAACTTTTCAGACGGTCATCCCTACCCTTTTGACCCCGAAGAATCCCCACCGGGCGATTTGCATTAATTAATGAAAGTAGAAATGTTTTAGATGTCAATAAGCGCGGCGATTGAGCAACAGACAACAAAGACATTTTTGCACAAACTGATTTTCCTTTATCGACAGAATGTTTTCAATAACAAACCCATTTCACAACAGAATTTGAAAGTATCGAGGTGAATGAAATGAATCAATGCCTCTCGAAGTTTTGGGTTTCCGTTAGGAGAAAAGATAGAACTTTTTATAAAAGAACAAGTTTGCTGTCAATTGCGAGCGGCTCTCGATCGCCATCTTAAGTCAAATTAAAACTGCACATTAAAAAATTTCACTGCGCGATCACCAATTATTTAGTGAGGCCAATAAAACACCGAAATCCTACCTTAAAATTTCAAACAACAAAAGCAACACAGTATCCGCATTTAGCAAACTCACTGCTGTCAACCAGCTCCAATGGCCTGATCAAGTTTCCAGAATGACTCATTTATATTCAAAGTGAATATAAAAAATTATAATTACGTTTGGCTTTTCTGCTTGAACTGGCCGCTTATTGCATCTTTTTTAGCTACATTTGTGCCTGCTGTTTTGTACACAAACCGTCAAAAATGTGTTCACTTTGCTTTTCTCAATTAATCAGTCGATCTACGCGCGCTGCTAGCTGCTGTGCAATTATACATGGAAATTTGAAACACAAACGTTTAATTTTCCTTTTTCACTTGGCTCTGCACAGAAGGACGGAAGGATATTCACTTCGCCTTCGGCGAATATTTGTTAATTAGTCTGGAATGTTTTAGAAAGTACGTGCAACATTTGAGTCCAGACGGGTCTCTTTGGTTTAAGTCGGTAATGAGAAACGATGTCTAGGCATATTAAACTTTTAGCAAAACTACACCTCTAACTATGCATTTTAAACCGAAGGTACCGTCCAGACAACTTGTGGATCACGAAAATAGAAAACATATAAAAAAAAGCACAGTTCTGTTTGAGACCCTAAGAGAACGATCCATAAATATATATTACAGCATAGTATTGTCACGTTTGAGCTTCAATATTTAACTAATAAAATGTGGTTAGAGGCTTTAAAAATATGAATCCAATCCTTGGATAATCGTTGGAACTCGTCTCGGCAAAACTACTCAACGAATCTATGAGTAAATCCGGTTGGATGACTTGGTCGAAACACATCCGTAACACAATTTTTTTTTCTAATACATGTTTTTCAATTTCAATTTTTTTGACGACAAAAAATTGCAGATAAGACGGAGACATATTTGCGGAGGGGCTCGTGATGAGCACAATTATACGGGCAAAGAGATTTCAAACACCTCGGCGAAATTGCTATAAACATTATTGTGGCTGGAAAACTGTGCTCTACTACAAACACTGTCAACGTTTTCACACTTCGTCTCAGTTGACCAAATTACGTTTTTCGCTATAACTCAAAAACTAAACTACATTTTAACATGGAACTTTCGAATATCGTAGGTATTTGCGAACAGTCCCATATATTAAAATTTTTTTAAAAAGTGATATGTTCGAAAACAAATATTTGTAAAAAAGCCTCCTGTTTATCCTTAACCAAACATAGAAGTAACAACAATTTTATGCTCAAATCGACAAAATTTAACAACAAGCCTCTTCGGTTCTATGCAAAAAGCGCATACTGCATAGTTAATTCGAGGCTATGCGCACACCTATAATAAAGCATAGTTTTCCGTCCACTACAGACCGTGGCGAATCTGACATAATATCGGTTGCTGATTCATTTCCACAACAGAATGTATGTACTTCAGATTGTAGATGGCGGTGCCAGGTCTATAAGGACCAAGGTAATATAAAAACTAGCCGAAAGTGCTATAAATGTGTTACTAAAAACGAAATACCTTGTTATACCTTTTGATGTCCACAACTTGTAAAAAGCTTCGATCTCTCCTTTTCCTAACGTGCGACTACGTTGTTCGGAAATAGCAAGCGGGAAAAAAAACATCTCTTGTCATACGACACGTTCACAAAATCCTAATTAATGACAATAGTCACGCGTTATTGGACACTTTTTTGAGACCCGGTTTGACCTGTTTTGGTATCAAACGAAAAGTTGTTTCGAAGAGTTTTTCAGTCCACCGCTAGGGCTTCGGAAAGACTCGCTGAGGCCTAATTCAAACACCGTATTTCAAGCGTATCGAATTAAATTCAAACTCACGAATTAAATTCAGTTACTGAATACGTTGTTTGAGGCAGTTTAACATTAATAACCGACTCTTAAGTTTTAACAAGTTTAATATTGGCGATCTATAAAAGTTACATGTCTTTAGGTTTTAAGAAGGTGTGAATGGGCGAGGGTTATTCATAAACATATCGATCGCGAGCGTCTGATCAAACTTAGAGTTAGAGTGAGAAGTCACAATTCATACAGTGCTTCAATGATTGGACAAGGATACTCAATAAAAACAAACCGAAGCAATAGTGCTCTCGTATTTGTTGGTGTTGTTTGAAGAATTCTCAAAACGTTTTTAAGGGTATTCATAGTGTTGTTCGTCCGAAATTTTTATCAGCAAGGATTTGCCGAAACATTTAACAATAAAAAATTTTGGGTAAAATACGACGTTTCGACAGTTCTGCTGTCATTATCAAGTATAAAGTTGAACATTAAAATGTTGGAATGTATATAAACTGTAAACAATATAGAAGATTTTCACTAAGGAATGAGCAAAATGCACTGTTTATAAATTTAAAAAATGTAAACAATAGACGACGAAAGAACATTAAAGACTTAGAGTTAAAATACTGGACATTGAGGCTTCATTTCATTTCATTAATTGAAAAACATTTCAACAACGATGCAGTCAAACCCCATTTTACATTTCTTAAGGAAACTAAAGTTCACACTTAGGTCCTTGGGGATGGGACGGTGCGTGAACCTAAATTGTTTGCCAATCGATGAGGAGGAATATCTAATTAAAGAATACAACAAAAATACTCCAAATACACATATATTACAGCGTTTGATATTTGAAGAGAACTTTATCGACCATTAATACTTAACTAAATACCGTAAGGGTTTTTAAAAATATGAAACTAATCCTACGATAATCACTGGAACCCGTCCCGGCAAAACTACTCAACGAACTTATGACGGTAAATCCGTGCGGGTGAGTTCATCAAAAACACACCCGTAAAGCAATACATGTATTTCGTTTGCAGAAAAGAACAACATTTTTATTATTCTTATTTCGATCATGTCACTGATCATCTTCAGTTGTAAGGGACTAAATTTATATGCACTGCTTATGTAGAGTTAGGTGCAGTCTTTAATACAGCATGACAAAGCACAGTTTTGCTGCGGACCACGGTGACAGGCGTGTACAGTGCTTTGGTTTGACTGCTTCATTTCCATAACATGCATGTGGCCATGTAACAGGAAAAGAGCATATTGCGACACTTGCAAAAAGCTGGCTGTAAAGTGTTAGTTTTGTTGTGTCGGGGGAAAGCTCCATTAGACCACTTTTCTGTTGACGCGCTAAATATACTTGATTGCAGACCGCGGCGCCAGGTCTATAAAGTACCTTAAAATTAAAGGGGCCGAGGTATTCTTTAAGTCTACCGAAAGTGCTTTAAGTGTGTTACTAATTTAAAAACGAAATAGCTTGTTCTACCTTTTGATGTCCACAACTTGTTGAAAGCTTCGATCTCCCCTTTTCCAGACGTGACGACTGCGTTGTTCGATAATGGCAAGCGGAAAAAAACTCTTATTATATACGACACGTACGTTCACAAAACCGTACATTAATCCTAATTAACGCTACTTAAAAAACTGTTCCGGTTTATCATCAACATTTTTAAAAAATTCAGTGAGGGTGCACATGGGCGCTTTTTTGGGGGGTTTAATACTTCTTTTGTCATACTGAGAGGGTTTTTGATTGATTATGCGAGCGTGACACAGTTGTTTTGAAAACAATCCAATGAACTGCCGTGCATAAAAGGGGCTCTAGCCTCGCAAAACGCCGCCGACCGAATTGCTTGTCACTCAGTTTATTGTTTCGCAAAAATGAAAAACTTTTGTCGATTTTTTCCTCATATATTTCTTTTGTATAAAAAACGAAAAAAGTCAATGCGCTGGGAAAAATACAGTGCGCGTGCGCTGTTGATAAATCAGGATATTTTTTTAGTTGGCCTAATGTATCAGCCACGGAAATTATCCTCCGATATACCAACCACCGAAAGGGGTTTGTTTACTAACGAAAAGTTGTTTTGAAAATTTTTGGGTCCAGCGCGCGAGCTGCGAAAAGACTGAGGCCTACTTCAAACACCGTCTTTCAACCGTATCGAAATAATTCACGAGTAACACGGTGTTTCACTGTACATGTAGAAGCATTGGTTGAGCAAGCCAGAGAGATTTAACATTTCTGCTATTCTATTTTTTCATGAGCGTTCGGAGACTGGACGGAGTCGAATACAAACCCTAAAATGCTTCCTAAGAAGTTTTGAGCGCGTTGGTTGGGTTGTGTTGCATTGCGTTGGGTTCTGTCTTGTTGGCTTGCGTCGACTTGCTTTGGATTGCGTTGTGTTGCGCTTTGTTGCGCTGTGTTGTGTTCTGTTGCGTTGCGTTGTGTCGAGTTGGATTCTGTTTAGATGCGTTGGGTTGCATTGGGTACATAAAATCATATAGCATATTTTAAGAGGCTGTTGGGCACATTGAGCTAACTGATCTGCAAGACGCGTGCCCAGCGGGGAATAGTGACTCGGCTCCCCATGTGCTAGTCTCATCTGAGCAACTGACCGGTTATCAGAGGCTTGTGGGTATGATTCCCGTCAGTGAATTAGAATTTTTTCTGATCACTCAAACTTGAGAAGCATTTTTCTTCATTCTTCACAACAACAAAATGCAAACTTCTACATTAATCATTTGATAATAGGATTCTGTTGTATTGCGTTGGGTTGCGTTGGGTTGCATTCGTTTCAGTTGCATTGTGCTGCGTTGTATTTTGTTGTGTTGCATTGAATTCTTTTGGATTGCGTTATGTTGCGTTGGATTTTGTTGGATTGCGTTATATTGCGTTGAATTCTGTTGGATTGCGTTATGATGCGTTGGATTTTGTTGGATTGCGTTATGTTGCGTTGGATTCTGTGGGATTGCGTTATGTTGCATTGGGTTCTGTTGGATTGCGTTATGTTGCGTTGGATTCTGTTGGATTGCGTTATGTTACGTTGGATTCTGTTGGATTGCGTTATATTACGTTGAATTCTGTTGGGTTGCGTTATGTTGCATTGGATTCTGTTGTGTTGCATTGAATTCTGTTTGATTGCGTTATGTTGGGTGGGATTCTGTTGTGTAGCGTTTTATCATCGTTCAAAATAAGAAATTAAGGTTTGTCATAGTCACATATATTCTGTAGTAAATCACACAACTCCGGTTACCTATGTTTCAACTTGTCAGGGTCAAATCTCTCTAAGGATGATCTTAAGTTTCGGTTTTTAGTATTTACTGCTCCTTCGTTTTTCTTAGGGTGAAAGACCTTAGATCCTAGCTCTCCTGGAGAAACATCTTGAGTCATTTAATTCACAATTCATATTGATACATTATGTATTTAGTCAGAAGAATTTTCTCTCTAACTTATCTTCATTCCAAAACTATTACTTCCTAAACAGAAGGTAATTGCTACTGACGTCGACGACATTAAGATGCCTTGCAGAGCTCCCTCTCTCCATTCCCTCCCCCACCCTCCCTCTCCTATAGAACGTACTTGAATTCATCCAGAAACTATTACTCACACCATAATTTGAACGTTTAAGTCCTCCTGCCAGGGAAAGTTTTAACGTTCACAGTGTTAGTTGTACAAAATGTTAGCGCCAATCAAACAGAAATTAATTATCAATTAGAAAAGAAATAAGCAACTTAGCTACACAGATAAGACATTGCTAGAACAATCAAAGAAGGAATTAAAATGAACGTGAGAGTTCTTGCAGCTTCGCAGTGACTTTTTCTTCCAAGTTCCCAAGTGTATATCAACTGGAAGATTTCCTGACCTTGTTTGTTCTTGTGGGGAAATGGAAGATCAGGCGGCACATCACAACCGAGGAAATCGCAGATCGGTTTCCACCCCTGCTTCACATTCATAACCAGCAGTTTGTCTTTAGGGACAAGCTTCTTAACTTCATCGTTGTGTTCTAGATATTTGGCCTTCATCAACTCTGCATCTAGGAAGTCAAGCGTACCAACAGTGGCAAAATGAATTGGGTACTCCAAACGAAACAGATACTTTCTCATGGTTGGCGAAAGAAGGCCAAGAAGATATCGAGGAATAAAACCAAAAAGAGTAGCTTTGATTCCAAGAAATGTGTTCCGTGGTGGACGAAAATGGTTTTGGTAGCTTTTCTGCCACTGGTCTTCGCTGTCACGCTCGGTCAAGATGACTTTTGCATCTGGAAAGGTGGACATCAGTTCTTTTACGAACAAACACGGAGGATGATCGATCACTGCGTCAACTCCCTTGTACATTGTGGGGAAGTCGAGTTGTTCATCTGAGCTTCTTTCAAGGATGGCAACCCATTTGTCCAAGTAGATCGTTATATGTTCTTTATAGTCGTGTACATTGTAACCAAGCGTTCTTAAGGCATCAGCTAGAGACGTTGTTCCTGTCTTTGGAAAACCTGCACAAATGATCTTCATGTTTGATGTTTTGTTATTTCTGTTGAAGAGAATGTATGCATTTCAATGCTAGGCTTTCATGATTAACCCACAGGTAGCCAAATCAAGGCGTAAGAATACGTCATTCGAATTTTATTTCCAACTACATATAGTGCCACACGAGGAATACACAACAACAGCCGTCCCAAACAGCAACATTGAGCCCTAATTTAAACAGGGTAGATTTAGTAGTTGCTGTGAAACAACTGCTTTCAACTGGTATCGATCTCAATAACACAAACACCACAAATAAACATAAGTTTGTTTTATCATTTTCATTGTGTATTTTGGGAACCATCTGTCAATAAAGAAACCTTTCTGGTCGGTTAAATCAGTAGCCACAACGTCACTCAGTCACGTCATAATTTTTGCCTTCATTCATTACGCCAGTATGGTCGTGTGTAAATGTCCAGTCCTAGTTTCTGATTGGAGAATTCCATCATCCCATTTTTTACCAAGATGGGTCATGTTTTTTTTCAGCTGTTGTTGGGACGGTTCACCAGATTTTTGGGCCATTACAAGGGGTTAGGTCAAGTTTTTTCCTGGTTACCGATATTTCATTTTCTCCCCCCTCCCCCCTTCCCCCTTTAATTTTAAACCAACCCCTAATTTAGAAACAATGGCTCTCCATGGCAAGCAGGACGGTATGATTTGATGATTTTTGGTACTCTGATGAATAGAAGGAGGATCGGAGGCGCCGTACTGAAAAGACAAAGCACCTCTTGACAAAGCCATGCATCCATCACATGATAATAAGACAGCTTGTGACTGGTCAGTATTTTTAGACTCCAAAACGGAGCAAACATGAATGAACACGTCCAAACATCACCAAACAGTTTGCTTGTGTTTCCTGCCGGCTAGCCTACCCTTGCAAACTTTTATTTGTTTGTAAACAACAACAAACAACAACACAGTGTTTGGTGGTACATTAAAACGACCCGCGTGTAGCAACCTATGGATTTAAGACCCTGCTGGCAGAAATTTGCCTTTTTGATACCCCAAAATAAAAGAAACCAGCCGTTTAGCCAACCAAATTTTCTGAACAGATTCTTATATCATGTGGAGTTGGATTATATTTTCGTGTAGAATGCAAAATTTCTTTTAACCCAAAACCAAACGCATGTATATGTAACATAAACTGCAAGTAATTACTAAAACAAATAAAAAATCATCTATTTACAATTAAAAGGATAATCTACTGTAACTTAAACTAACAAGAATCTGTATCAGGGGAGTTAAAATAAACTGAAACTAAAAACTGAAAAATGCAACAAATAGTATAATCCTTCGCACGCGCATTTCAATTAAGAACCCAGGTACTTTATAATAGCCTAAACCGCTAATAACTACTTGTAATTTCGAAGACTACGTTCAAGTGTTCGGCTCGGTGTATTCCAACAAGCAGAATAATTGAATTCATTATTGTGTTTTGTCATCGTCGTCGGCGATTAATTTAACTTTCTCGATCGTGAAAGCCCCTAGTAGCTAAATATCAAACTCGGTCCCACTATTCCCTCAGTCTGCGCGGAATTTCGTACATTTCATTTTAGTTTAGAACTAGAGTTTGATGAACAAAGACAAACTGGATACTCGGGTGTAAACAGCATCAGAACCAACTGCAAAATTCGAGTTTCCTAATTCCAAAACGTTGTTATTTCTAAGTGCGATCATAATACTTAAATTTCTTTGCTTCTTGGTATACGTTACAATTTTTTAAGTATACAATACGAGAAGCGTTGTGAAGTAATATAAACTTATAGTCCGATTAATGACATGAATTAACCTGCTAAAAAAAACTTAGTTTTAACCTAATGCCGCAATGGAGAAATTCAATACAATATACAGATTCGAGTGAGACTGGGCAATAATCCAATTTTGTCGTCAAAAATAAACATTTTCTCTTTTTTTGTGTGGGTTATTTCAGGGTTCTTTTTCATGGCGTAGATCGGCGAACTTTGATTGTTCCCAATTTCGAGTGGAAAGGCTTCACTTGCATCATATGGTGTATTCACATATATGCCTCTATAGGACAACGCCATTAGTAGAGAAAAAGGTTTTCTGAGCGATGATGAGTGCTAAAATGAACTAGCTCGTTGTATCTCTTGGTATCCGCAACTTACCGAAAGCTTCCCCCTTTTCTGTATGTACGTGGTCAATTTCAATTCCCAAATACTTTTTTCCATGCAACTGCTATAGTAAATTCAGTCAAAGGCCAAGAATATGTCGCTTTACAATGAGCCATCGGGCCTGAAACCATAGGAACGAAGACAAACCTTTCAAAACATTTATTGGCACTGACTTAAAGTTTGCATTCTGATTACAGAAGATATTTTAAAGTTTGATAGTTGTAGCCAGGCACGATAAAATAAAAAGAAAGTCAAATTTTATACAACACAATTTATTTTTGCAAAATGTAAAATATAAATGATGAAGCATAGCTTTAAAACGCTACAATTTCTCTTACCACTGCGTGACATGTGGCACAAGTTCAAAAACTCGACTCCGACGATTTTTCGTCCAGAGATAGCCTATGGTGTCCTAAGGAACGTGAAATAACTTTTAAGTTCAGGAGTTTTTTCAATTTCGAGAAAAGCTCGAGAAACTCCAGTCATTGATGCTGTCACGCAAATACTTTGCATATCAACCGGCTTCCAACAAATTGTAAACGTATTTTATGAAGTTTTTATTAGTCAAATTGAAATTGACGAGTAATCAATATTATCAAAATCCCCCAAGCTAAGTAAATCGATCTTGTAAATGGCGGGAAGAATTTTCAGCAAAGTAATGAATCTTAAAAACATTTTCAAAAGCTGCAAATGAAACTAAGGTTTTGTATACTAACAGGCAAGTTATAAATAACTGTTCTTGTTACGGCTGTGTTGTTTACTTCAAGATTGTCTCGGCAAGAATGATTCACAAGCCAAACTTTATACTGTATTAACCAGTTGCTACTAAAGATAATCTTTTCCTCAAGTTTAGAAAGAAAAAAACTCTATATCAGTGAAGTGTCATGGTGTATAAACAGATTCCTGCCTAAAAAACTGGGAACGCAGCGGGGAGTAAATTAACATGAGCAAAATAATTCACAACCGGATGTTTGTCCACAATTTTATTATCTTGCTACGTTACTGAGACTTGATCCATGTTTGGCGTACTTGTTATCTGTTACTGAGGCATGAAGTATTATTTGAAGGGGCGGACCATTTTATTTGGGGGAAGGGGGGGGGGGGATGGGATAGGAGAGGCTTGAATATTTATACAATACAAGAGATCATTTCATTCTCAGGTATAGTGTAGGTTACTTATTTTGTAAAACTAAAAAGGCTTATTAATAATTGCAGGAACTTTTTGTGTCGGCGCAGCACGTCTTTCAGGAATATTACGGTTTGAGAACCTTCCAACCCTTTCGATCTCCCTCAAATGTCTACTGAGTTCACTTCTAAAATTACTTTGCATTACCGAAGCTTCTATGAGTGGTAAGGGGCGGACTTTAAGACTTTTGAGGGGGGCTATTGATTTGAAAAAAATTAAGTTTAAGTAAATTGTTTGGTTTTCTAAGATACTGTGGGATATTTTTTTTGTGAAACTGAAGAGGATTATGTGACCACATTTGTCAGCAGGTCATAGTTTTTTCGCTTGGTGGGTATTGTTTAAAAAGTATTTGCGAATGCGCCCCCTTCCCCCCTCACAAGTCTAATGGTTCAATCCCTATTATTATTTTGCGTATTCCACTTTTCCTGACCATGGGACTTACGAGAGTACTATTAAACTTTTGTGGGGGTAGACTGAGATTAAATCAGTCGTTTTTCTCTAAAATTTCGTAAGTGACTAAAGGGATAAAGAATTATGTAACCACTTTAACCGACTGCTCATTGCAAAAAAAAACGTTTTCAAAATCCCCCCCTCCTCTCAGTCTCAGAGTCTAACGGCTCTCCCCTTTGTTTGCACATTTCTCTCATCGAGGAGATCAATGCAAAGGCTAGCTAGCAGATCAGGAGAGCAAAATCAGCAGCAGACAGAAATTATAATAGCAAGTTTTCACTTCTTGTTAGATTCGATAAATAAACTAACACAACGAGCACTTACACTAGCCGTTCCGGGCTGAAAACTATTAGCATGAATATTTCACTTTTCCCAGTGAAAACTGTTTCTGTTCAAGATTAATTATACAAAACAAATTTCCTTTTGCCAAACTGTTACATGACCAACGATTCATTTTATTATTTTAAAAATTCAAGCTTGACAGTAGGTGTCGAACATGAATACTAATTTGCGTTGGAACACGACATCGCGCTGCGCCTCGCCGCCAACCGATTCCTAATGAGCAGCAATGTGCGGGGCATATGTTCATCTCAGAAATATTTGGAGAGGAACTATAAATGGAAGATGTTGCTAAAATGAGATCAGCTTTATCATCAACTTCGCTTGCGGTGGACAGCCCATTAGGGAGCGTTTGTGTTCCAGAATCAGCTGTTCGATCTAACAAGCGGCGGACAGCCCGTTAGGTAGCGTTTATGTTCCAGAATCAGTCTTTCGATCATAGTCAGCAACGGCACAATATTTTCATTTTTCTTGCTTTCTCGACCTCGCGGATCTTTGCCACTTTGACCATCAACTACTCTCTGGAAATAGCAAGTGTTCGCCGTGTTAAAACAAATATCACACTCAGTATTCAGCCAGTGACCACTATGCCGTTCAGTTGCAATTGTCTCCATTAACTAATATTGTGTAGTTCCAGAAAATATCCACACCCCCACCACGGAAGGAATAGGAATTTCCAGAGGGGAGGGGGGGGGAATTCTGACGGCTAGGAAATTCAGGCGG
>JAOBAT010067649.1:0-20363 GCA_026413305.1 Hydrozoanthus tunicans
CGTCTGTCCATCCACCAATATATCCATCAACACAACAAACCTTCCACCCGTCTATCCTATTTATCCGTCTGTCCGTCCATCCATCCCTCCGTCCTTCTATTTATCCACCGATATACGAAGTGGTCTCCCTTCCACTCTTCTGCTTTTTAAACCTTTCAGCCCCAGTCAGTTATCAACATCAAACTTCTTTTAACATTACACATACAAAATAATACACTCGGTAGGAAGAAAACAAGAACTGATCACATTTGGCGAACTACTGAATATGAAACGCAAAACTCTTTTCCGTGCAAAACATCGGCTAATATTGGAGTTTGTTATTATAACCAGGATTGAATGGGTGAACTAATCAACTGAGTTACTTTACAAAATGACAGGGAACCTTCCACTACTTACATACTTATCGACTTTTGAAGAAGTTTTTATTCGTTAGCCTCGACAAAACTCGTGTTCTGTACAAACGACTTTGAGTCACGTCTTTTCATCGCCAGTTCTTTCGAATTTGTAAATTCATCAGTTCTTAAACGGCTTGAGTGACCAGCTGCTCCGTTCTGTTTTAAGTCGTTGATTTCCATCTGCGATTCTAGAAGTTACAAGGACATCCGTTTTTGGAGATGGGTGGTTGAACAACTCTTCAAAATCGGCTTGTAATTTTTTCAATCCTGACCATAGTTTCATCGTAGGGAGAGGATTTAAAAACAATAGCTCAGCTTTAGTAGCAAAGCTTATGGTTTGCGCCTCGCGTTCAGTTGTCTTTTTGACTTTACTGAACAAGCCGTGGATATGTTGAACATGCTTGCCATCACGTCGTTGTACTGTCAGATTGGAGTGAAAAAATCTTGCTTTCTTGGATTTCAACTGCCCAGTATTGTCCTGTTAATACAGCTGGGAATTTGGACTGATTTGGACGTGGGTTGAACCGAAGTTGGCCGTACTGCTTAATATTCCACTCTTCTCAACACCATCGAGGGCAAGCTGGACTGGCGTATGCTATCCCAAACGTACAGGTTGATGAGGTGGCTTTATTCTGTTAGTTTTTGTTAACCAATTGCAAAAAGAACATAGATAAAAACAACTCACGTCAGAGTGCATAACGAACGCTGGTTAATATATGGTTAGAGAAAAGTACAGTTATCGTAGTTGTTTCACTAAAGTTGCTCATATACAGAAAAACAGTGGCGTATATTTGAGTCAAACAGAGTCATAGATTGATTGTTTTTCAAAAGGGGGTTGATAACAGAACTTTGTACGCAGAATTTCATTTTGAACTCAACTCGAGTAGTGTATGTACATAGAAACAAACCTGCTTGCGCCGATTAATGAGCGCTAACTAATGTCAACACTATACAACAACGAGCATACGGTCAAAAAATTAACGGAAGAAAAACGTAATCTGACTTGCAGTTTTAACTTAATTACTACTTAATCTGAAAATTGACAGAGACGTAATTTATACTAATTTGATCTTAGTCGAAGGATAAATCGGACCGGTTCATTAACACTTGCAAATGTCATTAGAGTATTACAAAGTAAGTTACTGCTAGACGGTCGAAAAACAAAACTAATTTGCCAAGATTTGGAATGACGTAAGCATTGTTAGAATATTGGTAACTAATTAAGGAGGTACGAATTGATAAGAGCCGTCGAACAGTCGCTGTTTTGTTACGACGGATCCCGGGGGGTACCTCAATATAGTTTTGGTTGGGGTGTGCCGCTGGGTTTGCGAAAGTTCTACCCTTTACTAGAGTAAATTCTGCAAATTTTGTGACCCTATACCAAAGTACCCGTTTTAAATCCCAACAATAAAACAGGATTTGTTTACACTGTATGTCATAGAAAAGCAAAAACATCTGACTCGATATAAAACCCAGGGTATAAAGCGCTCAAGTGCTCTGGATTTCAATGTTTTGTTATTACAATTATTATATCCGCTTAGCGATGCCGTTAAACGTGACCCTATTCTAGACCAAATTTTTATGATACTAGACCCTATCCCAGAGTAAATGGCTTGAAAACCATACCCTTTCCAGCGGCACATACCCGTATAGACAATATATGGGGGTACCCCCCCCCCCTCTCCCCCCCAGGCGACGGATAAATGATAGATTGATGGATGTGTTGACAGATGGATGAATTTATTGATGATGGAATAGTTTCATTGGTTTAGGAAAATAAGATAAATAGATGAAAGGATGGAAGGTTCGTTGGGTGGTTGGATATAATGGTGGATGGACGTTTGAAATCATAAGTATTTGTGCTACCTTATTGAACTAAACAAAACCACGACCAGACACAATGTAATTTTCTTCTTAATCATATATAATCAGTGTTCATTATGCGATCCGACGCGAGTGCTGTTATACTTCCTTAGTAACCTTTAATTAAGACGAACAAGCCACAGTATAAACCCACACGTTGGAGGGTATCGCACATCAGTCCAGCTTGCCCTCGGTGGTGTAGAGAAGAGTAGAATAACAGTACGGCGAACTTTGGTTCAACTCTTGTTCAATATAGTCCAATTCCCTAGCTGCGTTCATAGGAAATTACTGGGCAGTTGAAATCGAAGAAAGGAAGGTTTTTTTTTCACTCCAATCAGACAGTACAACGACGTGATGACAAGCATTGTTCAACATATCCACAGCTTGTTCAGCAAAGTCAAAAAGACAACTGAACGCGAGATACAAACCGTGAACTTTGCTACTAAAGCTGAGCTATTGATCTACGACGAGAACGATCCAGTCGATAGCATTTCAATGTTTTTAAATCCCCTCCGTACGAAGAAACTATGGTCAGGATTGAAAGAGGCGCCAAAGTACAAGTCCATTTTGAAGAGTTCTTCATCCGTCCATCACAAAACAACGCCCAAAAACAAACGGGGCTAAAAGTCGTTTGTACCAAACACGAGTTTTGTCAAAACCAACGAACAAAATCTTCTTCACAAGGAGATAAGTATGTAAGTAGTGGAATGTCCCTTAAACTAGGACGCTGTCATTTTATGGAGAGGTTCTGTCAGTTGATTAGTTCACCCATTCAATCCTGGTTATAATTGTAAATTCTTCCAATAATATTGTACATGGAACAGGAGAGTTTAGCGTTTCATGTTCGCCAAGTGTGTGATCAGTTCTTGTTTTCTCAGAACCAAGTGTATTGTTTTGCATGTGTTATGTAAGGAGAAGTTTAATGTTGATAACTGGCTGGGACTGAAAGGGTTTTACTGAAAGCAGAAGTGTGCAAGGGAGCCGGACCACTTCGTATAACTTAAGGTTGTAAGAGTTTTCATGCAATAAATACGTTTTCCAAGCACTGAGTTAGTTTGTGTAAAAACACTTAAATGAATAAAAGCATTGAAAGTTGTCCCATCGCTCAGTACGTACTGTTTTTGTTAACCTGCAGTTTATTCTACTTGTATATTTGATTGGATAAAGAGTGGGAGGAATGGATGGATGGAGAGCGGGAGGGAGGTGATGGGAAGGGACGTAGGGAAGGGCGGATATTGATGGTTGGGTGGAGGGACTCAAGGGAGGGGTGGATGGGTGGAGAGAGGGATGTATGGAGGGAGGGAAGGGCGAATATTGATGGTTGGATGAAGGGACTCAAGGGAGGGATGGATGGGTGCAAAAAGGGATGTATGGAGGAGGGAGTGACGTAGGGAAGGGCGGATATAGATGGTTGGGTGGAGGGATTCAAGGGGAGGGGGGTGGGGGGGTGGATGGATGGAGAGATGGATGTATGGAGGGAAGGAAGGACGTAGGGAAGAATGGATGGGTTGGTGGATGGATTGATGTTTGGGTGGAAGGACTCAAGAGAGGGAGTGACCGGATGGATTCTATCTCCTGTCAGTTAAAATCATTTCACCCAACCATCAAGTTTAGGATGGATGGTTGGTGAAAAGATTAATTGACAGGGAGGTTTGTGGCTAGGAAAATAGATAGACTGTACTGTTGAGACCGACAACTTTGTGAACGACGGTTAGACCGGCTGCTCGAATATAACGCCAGTTGAGGCGTTCTAACCCAAACTAAGTTAACTTAATGCATTTTAATTAAAATTAAGTTGATTGAAGAGAAAATTAGACTGAATGAGTGATTGTTGCATACTAGAAATTGACATTCAATTTGTTGCACTTTAAAGTTAACGTACTGTAAAATATTGTGTCAAGAAGTATGTGAAATTTTGATAAAGTCGATGTGTATGCGACTTTTAGGTTTATTAGAAAAGAAGGTTTGACCACTAAAACTTTTGGAACAATTGGAAATCAATGTATAGCAGAAAAACTATTCCGCTCGCAGTTAAAAAAAAACATTAAACTTCTCCTTACATAACACATGCAAAACAATACACTTGGTTCTGAGAAAACAAGAACTGATCACACACTTGGCGAACATTGAAACGCTAAACTCTCCTGTTCCATGTACAATATCATTGGGAGAATTTACAATTATAACCAGGATTGAATGGGTGAACTAATCAACTGACAGAACTTCCCCATAAAATGACAGCGTCCTAGTTTAAGGGACATTCCACTACTTACATAGTTATCGACTTGTGAAGAAGTTTTGTTCGTTGGTTTCGACAAAACTCGTGTTCTATACAAACGACTTTGAGTCCCGTTTTTTTTATCGCCGGTTCTTTCGAATTTGTAGGTACATCAGTTCGTAAGCGGCTTGAGTGACCAGATACTCGGTTCAGTTTCAAGTCGTCTATTTCTTAGTAATTCTTACATTTCTAGAAGTTACAATTAGACATCCGTTTTTTGAGATGGACTGTTGAAGAACCCTTCAAAATGGACTCGTACTTTGGCGCCTCTTTCAATCCTGACCATAGTTTCTTCGTACGGAGGGGATTTAAAAACATTGAAATGCTAACGACTGGATCGTTCTCGTCGTAGATCAATAGCTCAGTTTTAGTAGCAAAGTTTACTTTTTGTATCTCGCGTTCAGTTGTCTTTTTGACTTTACTGAACAAGCTGTGGATATTTTGAATAATGCTTGCCATCACGTCGTTGTACTGTCAGATTGGAGTGAAAAAATCTTGCTTTCTTCGATTTCAACTTCCCAGTAACTTCCTATGAACGCAGCTAGGGAATTGGACTATATTAAACAAGAGTTGAACTATGTTCGCCGTAGTGCTAAATATTTCACTCTTCTCTACACCACCGAGGGCAAGCTGGACTGATGTGCGATATCCCCCCACGTGTAGGTTCATACTGTGGCTTATTCGTCTTAATTAAAGGCTACTTATATAGGAAGTATAACAGTACCCGCGTCGGATCGCATAATGAACACTGATTATTAAAAGATTAAGAAGAAAATTACACTGTATGGTCGTTGTTTTGTTTAGCTCAATAAGGTAGCACAAAAACAAATAATTATGATTTCAAACATTTTCTAGCTTCAGTTTTCAATTCGGAATTTTGCAGAGAAAATTCGAGTTGCAAACGGCAATAACTTCGCAACTCAAATTATTTTTGTTGCAAAATGTTTTTTTTTTAAAACAAAAATTTGAGTCACGAAATTATTGTGAAAAATTTCTCTGCAAAAACTGAAATACTTTTACAAATCGAAAGTTGCTTTGTGAGCGACCAGCTGGTCAACTTACATAACGGAGTACAAGTTTATTTTGGACCGGTTAATTAGCGCTCATTAATGTCAACTTACACAATAATGAGGATACAATTAAAAATCAAACAAGATAACGAGATTCATCAAGGTCAATTGATTAATGAATGAAAAGGCGGTTAATTCGCGTTCATAACTAATGCAAGTTAACACAACAATTAGGATACAGTTGAAAATCAAACAAGATAACGAGATTCGTTAAGGTCAATAAATCAACGAAAGAAAAATCAACTCACTCATTCCTTTGAATGAATGGTGATATAATTGATATTATTTTCAACTGAGCTGAGGTCAAAGGTAAGTTTAGACCGGTTCACATACAATTAAAAATGAAACAACATAACGAGATTCATTAAGGTCAATAAATTAATGAAAGAAAAGGCGTAAACTGACTTTCAGTTAAAATAGTTACAATGTAATTGATATTAATTTCAACCGAGAAGTTGCACAAATGAAATTAACTGTTTAATTTTTGAAATGCTCTATCAATATACAGAGTGACTCCATCAAAGCCAAGTTATTTACTTAGTTATCATAAATGGGTTTATTTTGGCTCTTTGTTTACATCCTTTTTTTTATAAGAACAACTTAATAAGAACAACGAGGCTCAGATTGGCCAAAATTTGAGAACAAGCTGAGGCTCGGGGCTCGATTGAGCAATTTTTCTTAGCTTTACAAAAAATGATTTGCAATTTTTTTTTCTTTTACTCATCAGTCACTGCTTACTACCTATATTTGGATGATGGGTTCGACCGTCGTAATTTTTAGGGGTAAAAATTGCCAGTCCGGTTTTTTTAGGGATTGTATAAAGAAATCCTGTGTTAAACCAAGAACCAGGTATTTTTTAGGGTTTAAAAACGTGAAGCTATTGGACGGCTTGCAGTCCCGTGTTTTAGTAAACGTGCGGACGTACGTTAAGACAAAAGTCCTTCGGCGAACGTCCAATAACGTGCGTGTCTTTTATACTGCATATCACGTTCGGCGCAACACGAGGGGACTGAACGCCGACCCGCTAGCTATCCAGGGAAAATTTTCAGATTTCAGTTGGTATTTTTTAGGGTAATTTTAAAACCGAGAGGTATTTATTAGGGTGAAAAATTTTTATCCCTTGGTATTTTTGGGGTATTTTGGGAACTTTTCCGATGGTTATCCCAACCCTTTCGACCCCAAAGTACCCCCTGTTAACGTTTCAGTTTAAGTAACGGTCCGAGTAAGAACTAGGCAGGTCAACGGAATGGAATGCAGAAAGGTGCTAATTGCGATATTGTTAAACTATTGATCTGATTGGCTAAGCTTTAAAAATTGACCGTATCTTTAAGAGTAAGCTTATGTATTTGTCTCCAGTACACTCATTCAATCCTTCTTAGTTGAAACATTTCTATTTTTAAATTTCAGAAAAATTCCTTATGGGGAACATTGAAAGTTAAAAGGTTTTCTTTGCTTTTGTTTTTGAGTTCTATGATTGGCTAAATTATTGTTGCACAAAAGAAACATTACTTTAAAATAGAGTTTTACTGCTTTTTACTTTAAAACTATGTTGTATACAAATTGATGTGTTCGCAGTACAAAAGTTGAAACATTCTGGTGTGGGAAAAGCGGAATGCCGCAGAACAATGGGAGGCTGCCTAGTTCTTAGGCGGACCATTACTTAATAGGGGCAGATGATCAGCGGGCATTAGACCGGAAACGGTTCACAGACTTTGATTTGACAGTCATATATGGGAACTTTCCTAACATAAAAATGAATATTTACATGGGTTTTTAACAATTGGTAATGGAAGTAGTAATAAACTTTATTGGCATGTTGCTAAATTTTCACATATTGCCAAAGCCTTTAAATTTTTGGCATTAAACAAACGAACTACCAATGTGCAACGTAATTGCCAATAATTGTGTATATGGCGTATATGCTAAGACCTGTTATATATCATGTCTTTAGAGAACGGAATGTAAATTAGATTATTTTGGATTCAAAAGAAGAAAGGAAAACAATGGTTAAGGTCGTTTAAGTATTTGAAAACTAATTGCTGTTTAAATAGATGGTCGATAAAAAACTAATATAGAGTCATGCAGACGCACGAATTAAGAATTGCTAGAGGATCGATGACAAGTCGTTAGTCGCGTTTTCTGTACAAAGATACATTCTATCTACACAAAGATATATCTATCTATTCCAAAACACTAAAAACACGAACTCTTTCCCTATATTTCTGTGATATCTACACGTACATAACTAAATTTCAGCATACAACTTTTAAACACATCCTTTCTGGGGATAAATACACCAATCTTGACACAAGCTTAGTTACGCATTTATAAAAAAAACTTTTGAAAAAGGAAGGAAGATAGGAAGCGAGGTAGGTAGACAGGTAGGTAGATAGATAGGTAAGTAGGTAGGAAGATATAGATTGGTAGATAGGTAGGTAGTTAAACAGGTAGCTAGGTAGGAAGGTAGTTAGGTAGAAAGGTAGGTAAGTAGACAGGTTGGTTGGTAGGTAGGTAAGGAAGGTAGAAAGGTAGGTATGTAGACAGGTAGGTAGGTAGGTAGGTAGGTAGGTAGGTAGGAAGGTAGGTAGGTGGGTAGTATGGTAGAAAGGTAGGTAGGTAGGTAGGCTGGTAGATAAATAGGTAGTTAAACAGGTAGGTAGGTAGGTAGACAGGTAGGTTGGTAGGTAGGTAAGAAGGTAGAAAGGTAGGTAGGTAAGAAGGTACATAGGTAGGAAGGTAGGTAGATGGGTAGGTAGGTAGGAAGGTAGGTAGGTTGGTAGGCAGGTAGGTAGGTAAAAAAATGGTAGGTAGATGGGTAGGTAGGTAGGTATGTAGGTAGGTAGGAAGGTAGGTAGGTTGGTAGACAGGTAGGTACGTAGAAAGGTAGATAGGTAGGTAAGGAAGGAGTTAGACAGGAAGTTAGGTAGGTAAGTAGGCAGGGAGGTGGATAGGTATGTAGGGATTGAACCTGGGCTTGCAGGTGTGCTAAGATTTATCGATCTTCTTCGATATTCTGACCCCGAGGGTTTATTCCTGCAGGTTCTCCAGTTTTCCTCCCTCCACAATATAGGCTTGAACGCTAAGATCAGTGTGCTGAGGGGTCGTATGTTTGAAAACTACAACAAGGTTATTAATATGTTTACCCTCGTTAATTAAATGACGTTTAGTTTTAGTTTGGTTTTGTAGGTAGATGGGTGGGTACACAGCCATTTAATAAGATTGTTTGTTCACTGTCACTTGTAAGCAAAGTGTTGAACCTACTAAGTGAACTGTAGATTTGAACTGCTACTACTCATTTTTTGTGTTACTTTAAAAAAACTACTGGGCTGTATGGTGAAAATTGCCATCTGAGTCTCTAATTATGAAATTATTAAACACAACTGAGCCACCTTCCTCAGAGAGGGCACAAGTGTACAATCCTATTCTAATTGGGTGGCCTGTGGAGGGAAAATGGAAAATCCTCATGAACTGCCAATCATCCTGTTGATCACTATCCAAGTGTTTGCACTCAACCTGAAGGAAATGAATGACAATGAGAATCATTGCAAGTGATTTAAAAGATAATAAAAAATTTTAAATTAAAATAGCAAAAGCTGGTTAAAAATCTTAGTAAAATACAAGCTTTCGATTGTCAGACTACAACCTTTGACGACTTGCAGTCTGACAACCGAATGCATTTATTTTTAATTACTAAGATTTTTAACCAGAGAACACTTTTACTATTTTAATTTAAAATTTTATGCCTGGTTACGATTCTTCAATTTTTAAATAATAAGAAATAATAATAATGATATCAGATTTTTCTAGTATGAGGATAAACATGGGGATATTCGCATTGCACATGAGTGTGAAAATGCCTAACAGAACAAACTAATTGTCTCACCACATAGTCATCAGGACTCTCAACGCTAATTTACTGTCTTTCCATGGGAGTTTCGACCAATCACTGTATTTGTTTGTGACAACACAACTCATGTTGCACATGCCATCGACATACTCCAATCCCTGTGGAGGACAGATAGATAGAACAGTTCACAAACAACCTAGTTGTGCAAAAACATAATTACAATAATCTAAAAATAAAGAAAATCTAAATTATTAAGAAATAGTTGAGAATGCATAAATTATTGTAAATTATTCATTTTGTTGTTAACCGTAATACACTATTTCACCACATAATTTATGTATAGTTACTGTAGCTAACCGTATTTTCACAAATCTCTAGTTTAAGAGTTATGAAGTAATATTAACTTTTTTGATTCAGTGTTTAAACAAATTAAGTTATTGTAAGTTGTTGTTTTTATTGTAACTATTATCCTATTATTGTCCTAATTTTTTCTAAATTAGCGGTTTCTTGTAAAGTTTAGGATTAGTTTCATTTATGCTTTAAATTTTTTCAAGAAATATTTCCTACCACTTCCAAATGACTCCAAAGATTTTCCAAAAAATTCTAGAAATCTTAGAAATGCCTTACAAATAATTTTTTTTTTTAAAAGAAAATTTTTGAATGTTTCCATAAACAGCAAATATTTTGATTTTCAAAGAAACTTGGGACAAACAAAATTAGTTTATATCCAATGCCTTCTTGTGGGATACCATAAAAAATGAAGATGGCCCCCAACACAAAATTGCTTCCTCATAAAATTTATAATTAATTTCACTTGTGTTTTCATTTTTTTCCAAATTGTCCTCGCCACAAAGTTAAAGAGACTCTGGCAATTTTTGAAAAAATTGAAAAAACTCATGAAATTAATCCTGAATCTTACTAACGGCCCTATTTGATTACCTGTACTAACCAAAGGATAATATAAAACGGACCAACAAAACACTCACTGTTTTCACCCAGTGATCACTGTCCATTCGCACCATAATTCCAGCCTGCAATGAATAGAAAGACGGCTCGATATTCTTGTAACTATAGGTTAGAGAAAACCTTGGTAAGACTAATTTCATCTTAAAACTAAACAAAATTTGAGTTAATGACTCAGAGAATTAAGGTTGTCATGGCAATAGGGCTCCAACTGTGAAATTTGTCTCCAAGATTAGAAGCAGAAGTGTGCTTGCATGGCTAGAGTAGATAGATGTAATGATAAAGCTATTATTATCATTAATATTATTACTATCAACACATATTTTTATACCCTGGTCAGACTACTGTGTTAGGTCCATCTTCCAGTTGAAAACCAGCTTCTTCTGGGGGCTAACCTGCAATAGATTAGTGTTCTGTCCAGGGGGAGTCAAAGACTCTCACCCGCTTAACGTTAACAGAGACCGAAGATAAGCACCAGCCCTACAAGCCAGTTGGTTTGAGGAAGGATTTAGCTGTCAGCTTGGTAAAAGAAAAGCTACTAATAATTATCACCACAAATAAAAATTGAAGGCTCTAGTGGGCAAAAGAGAAGTAAGTGAGTTGAGGTGAAGTTGTCAACTCTCCCTACTTCATCAATATGTTTTAAATATTATCTCCTTATAACCCTTGGCATAATTTAGCATTTCACACACTCAGTTACTTACATTCGTTTTTGTTCTAGGCCCTTCAATAGGCCTTATGCATGATGATGACACAATAGCGTTTTCCTGTACTAAAACAAGGCTTGGTGCAGTGGTAATACAGTGTAATGAACATTCTAGAGAATAAACACAGTAGAACAGACATAATGAACTGCTGACAGAATGGTAAAAACAGTTAAAATTGATCCAATACTCCCGCAATCTCCCATAGCATTTCATCACCAAGCCTCACTTTGATGCACTTGCGATGTAATCGTGCATAAGGCCATTATGGGAATACAATTATTGATCTAGTTTTATACCAAAGAACTTGAATAACTTACTTTAGCCAATAAATTGACTAACCTGATCAAACTGGTGAACTGGAGAGAGCTCAAAAGAGGTTTCAACCACACAGTTACTTTGCTGCACCATAAGATTTAAAAAATGGCCGTTGTCTTTTATTATCTCTGGTTTATAGTAGGTTCTGCAGGTGATATTTGTGTTCACATGATGTTAATATCATGATTATTAGACAAATATTAATAACTATAATCAATGTGTTGCCCAGAGCCACTAATTGTGTTTTTACCCTCAAAGTCCTATAATTGGGTTATAAAATAAATCTATTGGGTTTGCCAACTGTATACCCAAAAGACTAGTAAATAAATATGAACCTGGAGCTTTTTGTGTAAGTCTCCCCTCCTGAACGGCCAAACATCACAATATCAGATTAGTCATGACACCTACAGACTGCAATCTATTCTCATTTTATTAACACACATGTAAAAATTTCTTGATTCTGATTGGTTGAGAGCAAGGCAATTTTTTCTTAACAAAGTGCAAAAAAGCCAAACTAATGAAGTGCAAAAATACTTATCAAAATATGAATTTATAATTCTAACCAAACTTGCAAACTTTTCCCCCTTGAGTTAAAGAACTTTGCTGTTTGAAAATTGCTTCAAAAATTTCTAACTTATGTGCAATAGTTTTTTCAAATTATAAACCATAAGCTATCATTTGATACAAGTTTATTAATGTTGTAATATTAACTTTATCCTACCTTCGCCAAAAATCAGTCTTGCCCATCTGCCAAAATTTGAAGCAACAAATTCAAGACATAAGTTTTGACCTGTAAAATATGCATAATTTACATGCATCTAGTTGTCACTGGAGTAGGTCTGCACAGTAGCCTAGCTTTAAGATCTAGATAAAACATTAATGTTAAGGGAATCCTTCACTGTATGACAATTTTGGTCTCAATTAAAGCTCAATTCAAGTCTGTGTCCATATCTGCAGCGCAAATTTGATAAATAAATCCTGTACATAAGTGCAAGGCTTTTTAAATCAGTTTATTATGATCTTTTCTATGGTTTGAATTTCTTGTCCACTGCCACTTTAAATGACATGTCAGTGATGTGTGTTGGTTCAGTGCCAAGCCCCTCTCGTTCACTGCAATTGTATTCATTGAGAGTGAGGACTGGCATGACAATGAATAAATTATAGGTCACCATTTCAAAAAAGCAGTATGCAGGAATTATTAAATAAATAAATAAATGAAATTCAAACTGGCATGGAATGATCATATTAAATTACTTTGCATTATATTTATGTACAGAATTATCAAACTTGAGCTGCTGATATAGACATAGACTTAATAAAGGTTTTATTCGAGACTATGCAATAATATAAATATATTGTTTTACAGTGGAATATTTGTGGTATTGAGTCTCAACCTGCAAAGTTATGAGGAGTTACACATGACAGTAAAATATGAAGGGAACTTTTTTCAATGTGACTATTGTGCAAATATAGTATAATTAATCTACTCCAAATTGCAAGTCTCAGATTCTTATAATAGCTAATTGAAAGATAATCTCTAGTTAGTATTATTCTCGTTCTCATATTGTGCGTCCCCAATTTAACGCAACTTGAAAAAATATCTTGTTATACACCTAGTGGGATTGTTAAGCAAAGTGTACCTAGCTTTCCCTCATGCCAAATGGACAACTCGATCCAGACTGTTATATTTCCTATTTTAATGTATTGTATCAGGAAGATACATATAACATGTCATTCTAATTTTAACAATAACTTCTACCTTCACTGTATATCTGTAAGCATCGATCGCGTTTTTGGTATTTCTCGTCAATATTGTAAAGAATGAACAAGAATGTAGTGAAGTTTTTCAGTCAAAGACCAAAACGGGGAAAGTGAAAAATGTTTTCGTTGATTTTTTGTTTACATTTATATAACCCACAGTCGACGAGTCGTTCAATAACGACAACAGTATAATATTATATGTAGAACCCGCTCTATCATTGTTTACCGGTACAACTTTCAAGCCTGTCTTCCCATTTTGTCTTGTTTTGAACTGCAGTGGAGGATTATACCACAAAAAGTCAGGTCCGAGCTTTTCGGCACTAAAATCAAGAGAGAAGCTCGAATGGAACTCCATTGCAGCCATCTTCAGCGGCCTCTGGCATGCAGGCGCACGTAGTCCAACCGTTACTAGGGTGAGGTTGGGTGAGGTTGGGTGGGGGGTGGGGTTGACTACTTTACCCAGAGAAACCGCTTTATTCATACATTCATTTTACGAGGCACTCAAAAATTTGAGCTACAAACTCATACAATTTTCTTTTGCAAGTCAATTTTCTTTTAGATTCTGAAACGTGAGTTTTGTTTTTAAAAACCAATGTTGGAGTAAAAAGAAGGATTCGATACAAATTGCATTAAGCATCAGTTCTACCTTGATGAGAAAAACTCAACGTTTAAACAAATTAGGTATTGCCTTTATAGTCGGCTGTATTCAGTGTGCGTGTGTAGTTCAACACCCCCCACCCCCTCCCTTCCCCAGCCCCTTCCGTACTGCGTCCACTGGGCAAGAAAATGATCAATGCTATTTTCTGATTGGTTAAACGCGCTTGGAGCCAATCACGTGATTAGTTCTTCCGCGGGCCTGTGTTTGGATTAAAAGAGATTTCAAAACCATGTATGCACAGCAGATCAAACACAAAAACGTGGCCCAGCGAAAAGCATTTTGTGGTTGCAACTGATAATTATACTCGTGACGCAATCTCTTGTCAAGTTCTGCAACCTTCTCCTCCTTATTTAGAGTGAAGTGTGTTAGTTTTACAGTATGTAAACGTGATGTTGAGTTACACTGTTTGTTTAGTAGGGTGAGCTGGTACGACAACATTCATATGTCGCAACTCTTTGACAGCACATACAATAGTTATGCTCATCGGTGCAAAATTGATTTCGCAATGATTAACAGAGAGTTACTTAAAAGTTCAACAATTTATAAGTCTACGGGTCAATCCTATATCACACTGATAAAGGATCCTTTAAAGTGACATTTGAGTAATATTAACTCGCTTATCTAGTCTTTCTTCGCAAACTTGTGAGATCTGAACGGAACGAGGAGCGAAATGGACGTTTTAAACAGCAAAAAACCGGTGTTGACATTCCGGAAATATCGGACAAACGCTTACGCCAATGCGGCCGTCGCGAACGCCAGAGAGGCGCAACAACTAATACTCAAGCTGGAAGCGTTGGACATTAAAAAGAAAAAGGAATGGAAACGCCTTCAAAACGAAAAACATTGCGCTATGTCGTTTTGCCTCCCAGCTTTACATACCAGGTTTGTTGAGAAAAATGTCGGTAGTTCGTCCGTGGCCACTATTCGCCCAGTTGAAAGCAGTAATGTTGAAGATGAAGTCACGATTGGTAGAAAAATTGGCATTTCTCATAATTTGGGGAGCCACTTTGTGCGCGGTGAGACGCAAGAGTTACCTCGTCAGGAAAAAGAACTTGGACAATCCAAGGGTATGACCCCAAACCTGATACGGAAAAATGTCAGTGTTGCAGATATGGCAAGACCTAAAGATAACGGTGACACCGTGTCCTCATTAGCACGTCTAAGCAGTGCTAACCTCTGTCAAAATAAAGAAACTTCTATTCCCGCGCCCCACAAGTCTACTCAACACAAGCATGGCATTGCTCCAAAGCCGAATCTCAAAACTGGTAGCATGCACTTGTTTGTCGTTCAAGAGAAACGAGATTTGTTGCAGAAAAAGATTCGCACGTTTTGCGAAAAGTTTGAGAAAGAAGCAAAGAACATAAGGCGACGCCAAAGCGCTGTCCAAGTGGCGAAGCTGAAAACTAAAGTTCACCTTGCAAGTCGGTCGATTTCTCTCCCTGCTTTGATGCCCATTTACAATCAGGGTTGGAAGACTGGCGAACAAAACGAATTGACTAGCTGTCGTTATTTACGTGTTGCCGAATCACCACAACTTTCTCCCGAGGAAAGACTCGAAAGTACACTTCACTAGATTCAGTTCCTATACGCTTTTCTTAAAAATAAAAACCAGTAACTTTGGCCGAGGCTCAATGTTCTTAATTTTTTTTCCTTTGAGCCTCAAACTGTTTCTAAACTGTTCTCTTTTCGTCATTTCTCTCTATGTTTATATCAATGCAAAAATGAGCCTAAGGGACTATAAACTGCGAGTCATTTGCCATTTATTAACAGTTAAAAAAAAGCCGGCCGAGTCTCAGCTTATAAAGAAAACGTGTGTATAGAGAAAACAAAATGCAAACCACCAAACTGACCAAATAAATGTTAAAACTCATTTACGGTAGGGTTTTGCTCTATAGGTGACCATTACACTCTTCTTTTTTTACAAGAACCAGTTATTTTTTCCGCGGCTCATTGTTCTTAATTTTTCGAATAAACGTATTCAATGCAATACATGTATAGGAAACCAAACTGTAAGGACTAACTTCGGGGCAAGTATATATACGCGTACTGCGAATAATTTAAAGCAATGACTGATTTTTAAAAGAGAGAAACTGCAAATCATTTCTGTATTGCTATAAATCAAATGTCGAAGCCGGTCGGTAAAGTTTCGAAATAGCTAGTTCTTAAAATGTTTTTAAATTTTGGCCAATCTGAGCCTCGTTCTTATAAAAAAAGCGTGTAGAGTTGTTTTTCCGGCGACAAGTGCATTTGAACAAAATAACCCCCCCCCCCCGAAATTCCGCGTTTTTGCCATGGTACCTAAAAATCGTGCCTCATTCCGGGCCGAACTCATCTAGATTCTCATATACTGGACTACGAGCTGTCTCGCTTTTTCCTCTTTAGTTTTTACAAGATCGCGGACGCGAAAGAATTGGAACTAGGACAAAAATTAACGAGGAAGCCGCACTCTCCTCGTATGTCGGGTTAAAATTCTGATCAGCAACGAAATCTGACCGCAAGGTTGTTCCAGACGAGTTCATTCTGGCACGAAATGGACAGCCGAGTGGCAGTGTTGCAGAATGGAACGGAGAAAGCTTGCGCAATGCAAACATTTCTTCGAATTTCTGTTGTCCTGTTTGCGGGCTCTTCGCTGCTTCAAACTCGATCCGGATGCGACTTAGTTGTTGGAACTTTTTAAATAAAGTTCGTTCCAAAATGAAACTTAATCCTTCGGTATCCTTTAATCCGCCTATCTTAACACTCTCTCCTGTGAAAATATTGTGTATAGTAAGAATAGATATAAACTAGAACATTATCAAGTTTGGAGTTTAATATCTGATCTCAATTTACTTTTATCTCTGAGGTTCATCTTTTAACTTTCTTATTTCCAACGCCAAATTTTTAATTTCTTGTAGTCCTTCCTCGAGTAACGAAGCTGCACTTCTTTCCGCTTCCCCGTTTTCTTTTCCTTCACTTTCCACTCCCGCTTCTTCATTTTCACCAGCCTCAGCTTCTTTCTCGTCCACGGCTGACCCACCATAGAGACTCTTTATTACAAGAGCCTGGTACTGAGCGAGTTTCCAATGCTGTTCTTGTGGCATGTGGTTGCCAAGGAAACTGATGATTTGTGGCACACAACGCCCTGGAGCGTGAACCAGACAGTTTGTGTAGTGATGGAAAAGCAGCACCGCTGTCAAGTGGAGTGACATCGCTGGCTCAAGCTCGTGACGTAACTGTTCTTCTAAAGCACATCGGTGCTCGACCATAATTTGTCTGTAGAAAAAAAAAACACAAGAACAAAATAAATCTTTGCGAGATAAAGTACGAATAAGATTACTAGAGCGAAATCATTTTTAAATCACTAAAAAGCCACACTAGTTGTTTTCGTCTTTCTACACTCCCTTTTTTTAAAGTAAGAACGTCTTAACTTTTGGGCTAAAGTTGAATGTTCTTTAATACTTTGAGGATTCCATGCAGCACCAAATGTTCTAAAACAACAATTGTAAGTATTGAATGTGCAGTAATTTTCCGTTCGTACAACCACTACTGTGGCTGGAAAGAAGAAACTCGATTTCGGATCGAAAGCTCAAAAAAAAAAATTGAATGATATTTAGGCCAACGAGAACGCATACTTTGTAGCCAATCACAGACGCCTGGCCTCAGAGTGTTCTTAAAATATTTCTAAAATTTGGGCATTTTCAGCCTCAAGTTCTTATAAAAATGTTCTTATAAAGAAAAAAAGAGTATTCGTATATTCATATCAACGGATGATTTCGTTAAAATCACCTTTCTCTCTTCTTGTCCAGCTTTTTAATCATAAACTCACAGTAATCTGGACCGGAAACAGTTTCAAATTGATCGAAGAACTCATCAGTGTCCTGAAAAATTGGAATAGGAATAAAAAATTATTATACAACGGTGCGTGTCTACAGTAAGGGTTCGTCCGCTTTTCTCAAAGCAAAATTTAAGGACTTTTTAAGGTAAGATTATTGGTTTTCGAGGAACTAAGCCATGGGACTTCAACCACCAGAACTGACCTAAAACATGACTTTTTACGATATTGACTTTCCTTGACACAGATATATAGTTATAGGCATGTTTTATTTGTTATTATTCAAGGACCTGACATTAAAATCTATAGAACTGCAAAGGTTTGATTTGGCATTACGTAAGCAGAACTATCATTGTGCACTTTGTATGACAACATAACAGTGTAGTCTTCACTTAAACTCAGCAAACAGTTTATTTGTGAGCTAAGTACATGACTCGTGATTCAAACAAAGCGCCAATTTCAGTGAAAAAGCAAAAGTTTAAGGACTTTTTAAGGACAATGACTGCTTTTTGTAAAATGTAAGGACTTTTGAGGCCTCAAAGTTTGGAAAGTGAAAATTAAGGACTTTTAAGGTTTTTAAGGACTCGGACGAACCCTGTACAGTGGCCAGTATATTCGTAAATTTGACAATGTTAATTCTTATTAGTATTTGCAATCCACGATTACTGTAAAAAATGGCGACTTGTACATTACCCATAGTTCCTAGTGATTAAACGTCTAAAATTGTCCGTTAAAATGCATTTAGAGAATCTATTAACCTCAAGTTTGACACACACAGTGTTGCTAGTACAAGGAGGAGTTTTACCAACTGTTACCCTCCCTAAATTCCTTTTAGCGGTGTAAGGCTTTAGGGCTTCAGGTTTAGGCCGGCAAACGGCGAATTTCGCCAGGTCTACAAGCAATTTTCTACCTCAATTCGACAGGTGAATATCTCTGTTCGCCATTGAAACGTTTTACAAACTTAAATGACAGTTTGTAAATTGATATTTTGAATGAGTTGAATAATCCCTATGTTCATCTAAAATTTCCTTGAAATGATTTCCATAATGTTGAAAATCTTACCAAGTAAATCAGAGTTAGAATTGCCCTCACTGGGGTATGCATAATGGGAACACAGGCATAGCGGTAATAAACCTTTTTGTTTTACCGTTGGATAAAAAAGCGCTTTTCAGTAATCTAAAATAAAAGGCCGCAATACCGCATTCAAGTTTCATTCATAGTAGCGCTAGTGAATAACGTGAAACAGCTGGAGATTATGCAAGAGTCTCTGGGCCATGTACAACTGGTGAAGAGTTTTGAGCCAGGTGGTAGAAATTTTCTCCACATGAGCTACTTCAAACCTGAAACTCTGTAAGGTTCGCAATGCTTTGTGGTAAATCTCACCGCCCCCATCTTTTTCTGGATGATTTAAAATTTGCTTGAACTCGGAGTCGACTCACCTTACTCCCAAGCGAGGAATTAAGCTTGATAAGTTGGCTCTTCACCTTTTCAGGAAATTTCGATATTAACTTTAATCGCGACTGAAACCAAGAACAAAGACACTTCTTTGTAAAGATATAAACTAAACGACCGGGGGGGGGGGGGTACTCCGGGGTCAAAAGGGTAGGGATGACCGTCGGAAAAGTCCCAAAAATACTCTAAAAATTACCAAGGAATAAAAATTTTCTACCCTAAAAAAAAACACCTTTCGGTTTTAAAATTACCCTAAAAAATACTAATTGAAAGCTGTAGCTAGCGGGTCAGCGCTAAGTCCTCTCGTGTTGTGCTGAACGTGATGTACAGTGAATAAAGGCGCGCGCGTAGTAGAACGTTCGCCAATGGACGCCTTTTAAACTTCTTATCAGTACGCACGTTTGCTAAAACACAGGACTGCTTGGCATTGATTTAAATAATTCAAGAGTCTACTGTTCTATCAGTTCACAATTTCCGGTCCTTTTTCTCAAAAGCAAAAACTTCCGAGTCCCTCACGAGAATCTGATTACCGGTCACATGTTTTACCCACTGAGCTACAGGAACTCACATGGGGAGCCGGCTAATTTAACTTGGTTCCGTAGCTGGAACAGCGGGTATATGTCCTGCTAACTGTTAGGTTCAATATATCCATATGGTGAATTAATAGATGCGGACAATTTTAAAAGTAAAGACGTTTTTTTTATTACAATACAACATACTAAAAGACCTACTTCTGGCGAAAGAGACGCGTCATCAGCGACTGCAATCATATGATCAGCGGCTAACAGGTTCAAAACCACATTTACTATATCTGTGCACACGCTTCGTAGCAAGTGGCGCGACAACTGCGCCTGTACATCCTCAGCTGAAAAAGTAAGGGAAAATAGACTGGTTAAAATAGTTCTAGATGGCAACCTACGAACCAACACACATACATACTAGCACGTACATTATACTGTGTTTATTGCTCGAGCGTAGCGAGGGCAGATCTAATCTCGACAATCTCAATGAGCCACGTGTTCGCCAAGATATTGGTGCATCTCAATTTGGGTTCTGTCCATGGTATCCTCGGCGCTTCTTCGGGCCTTCGTTCAAGAGCCTTCGATTTCCCCGAACGAGCAGTCGGATTCATGACCAATGTGCTCGCCAAGATATTAGAGTGTGTTTTTGGGTTCTGTCCATGGTATCCTCGGCGCTTCTTCGGGCCTTCGTTCAAGAGCCTTCGATTTCCCCGAACGAGCAG
>JAOBAT010067649.1:20463-45972 GCA_026413305.1 Hydrozoanthus tunicans
TTGGATTCATGACCAATGTGCTCGCCAAGATGTTAAAGCGTGCCATGGTATCCTCGGCGCTTCTTCTGGCCGTTGTCAAAACCCTTCGGATTGCCGTCGCTATACTCGGTGCTTCTTCGGGATTGCCCACGTGGAACACAGGAAAACCATAATACTCTTTTCTCTTTTTTCGACAACACAGCAAGCCCGAATCTTCTAAAAGGCGAAAATGTGAAATAAAAGAGACCCAAAATAACGTCTGCAGAGAAGCCGAACATAGTACGTAATTCCTAAATCTCGAGCACTTCCCTTCTCATTGAGAACTACTAGTTAAGTAGCGATATGCTGTCTCGAGAGAAAATGAGGGCACAGGAGAGGGGCAATAAAGGCGTTGGCCAGCATAGTTATATGTCGATCCCACTTAAGTTACTGCTTGAATTTTGATTTAACCTTAACCAGCCTCTGAACAACCCAGCCCTGTTGTCTGGAATTTAAAGAGCTTATGAAGTGAAAAAGTTTTATTTCTTTAATGAATAGACCTTGCTAAATGAGAAAATAGCGGTGAAAACATTTTGCCAAAATCTTTCCATGTTCTCGAGATACTAACATTTAAAATCTTCATTTGATGACGTCACATGTGGTTCCGACAAATTAATTTGCATTTTTTAAAAATCTGCTGCAAATCCGTAAACTCCAAAGTACCTCGAAGTAGATGGATCATTAGTCCAAGTTTCGCTCAAACTCATCCAAAGATTACGGATTGGCGGCGGATATTTAAAAAATGCAAATTTGCTGGAACAACTCAAGACCTCATCAGATGAAAATTTTAGATGTTTAAATATCTCAAGAACCAGGAAAGATTTCGGCAAAATTTTTTCACAGCTATTTCTCATTTAGCAAGGTCTATCCACTGAAGAAATAAAACTTTTTATTCATATGCACTTTAATGACTAATGGACTATAGTAAACACGTATCTTAGGTAAAATCATATAATTTCCCCATTAACACCTCATTACAGACTAAAGTTGTGTTTACACAGTATTTCTTAAACTATAAGCCGGTCTAAAATTTGCACAGTACATACTGTTTACACGGAACCTTCCCGTTTTTTTCCCCAAAACACGAGACCCAGTTATTGAGAGCATGTCCAATACCACACGAATATGAATACATCAATCTTGAAACCTCTATATTGTGCATTAATTTATCTGGTTGTGTTTACACGGTATCGATTATCTTTTCGACCGCCTGACAAATAATTACCTCGATTTTGTCGGGCGAAAATTGTATGGCTTGAATGTCAAATAGTTGTAAAGTTCGGATAATTCCGTGTAAACATGGCTTGTACTTTTTTTCATTTTACGAAAATCATGTCTTTCCATGATTTTTCTCGATTTTCCATGACCTAGCATTATTTTTTCCCTCAATACATCAAAAGTAGTTTCATTTTTACTTTTCCCTTTTCACAAAGATTGGCCTCATTCCCACGTACTTGGTTGCAGCAACACAAGTTGGCCTGATTCCACTTTCACACCGTTTTACCGCACTGTGTCTGCACGAGTCTATCTCCGTGATAATTATCATTGATTATTCAGCAAAGAGGTAATTTTGTGCAAACACACATGGACTGGTTATATGGTTGTTAGTAATTTAAATTCTGCCAACTTTCCATGACCCTAATCCAAATTCCATGATTTTCCAGGCCAGGAAAATGAAACTCTAAAATCCAGGTTACTGACTTTTGACGAACCCTGGTAAACAAAGCCTGAGCAAGAACAAGAAATGAGTAGCACTAACCATCAAACTGTTTGATTCCTTTTTGAAACAGCTTGGCGTTAGCAAGAAGTCCGTTGATCTTATCCTGAGCTTCAGAATGACTCATGCGCTTCTTGCTACCAGTACCCGCGGTAAAAACTGACCGAGCAACTTCCTGGTAAGCTCTTTTTAGAGGCCTGGGACAAAAAAATTTAACAAGTTGAGTGGTTTGTGCTGTAGTTAAAGACGTCGATGATAACAAACACAAAATAAGAGAGAAAAACGTGAATGAAGAAACGAATGGTAGGTTAGATGGATGGGTTGTTGGATAGATGGATCATCAGAGAGTTGATGGATGGGTAGGTTGATGAATGGATGTGTTGATTGATGGACGTATGGATGAGTGGGTTGATGGATTTGTGGATTGATGAATGGATGAGAGGATTGATGGATGGGTTGATGGATGGATTGGTGGCCGGGTTGATGAATGGTTGAGTGGATTGATAAATGGGTGGATAGATGAGTGGGTTGATGGATGGGTGAATGGATGGATGGATGGCTGGTTGGATGGATGGATGGATGGCGGGTTAATGGAAGAATGGATGGATAGAAAGAACGAATGAGTAGATGAACAAATATGATTTATAGTAAACTAAATAATCAATTAATAAATATTCAAGAAATAACCTATTGACAAATAAACTACAAACAATCAAATGAACAAAAAACAAATACAAGGATGAATGAATTAACGACCGGTTTACCGATATAAATACTGCGACAATTCCTCCAGCAGCTCTTCGGGACAGTCGCTCAGCTTCTCCTGAAGAACTTTGTTGATCTAAAAACGTTTTCTTGTGTTAATTTGATGACAAACTGTTAGTCAATAAGCTTTAACTTAAAATCCCTATAAAACTGATTTTTTCAAGTTCCAGATGAAAAGTAGAACCCTTTAATAGAAGTAATTTTTTGAAAATAAAACCTTTTCTTGCCGTTCCTGTTACATTTTTAAGACTTGACATTTTTATAGTCTTAAAGCGTGCAATGATGACGTAGCAGGAGGCATATGACGTAGCACGAGGCATGAAGCAGAGACAATATTTTTTATCTCATAACTTCAATTCTAGATAAAAAAAGTCACATTGTTATAACTTTAATACATGAATTATTCCCTTGAAATTGTTTGAAATAAAATTTTATGACATTTTTTAACATAAATGAATTTTTTTAAACAAAAACCACATAACTTACTGCTGCTACGTCACAAGTTACCAGTCCCCGGCCTGCTCGGTTAAAATTTACATCCCAAGCTTTTTTTGATTAAGAAGCATTCTTAGACGTTGAAATTTTCTTTGTTTATTCGAATTTTGAGTTCACAGATGACAACATTTTTAACCCAAAAAGTAAAATAAGCTTGATAGGTACTTTAAGCATTGATTGTGGTCGTTTCTTATAGCTCGAGTTCCTAAGTTTGTTAATTGCAAAGGCATTAAAACCTACGGAAACAAATTAAAGTAATGCCGAAGTTTCGTCAAACTTGGTTGTGGTTGTGAAAGCTCAAAGCCTCATTAAAACAGCTTTTTCATTTTTTAAAAAAAACCCAATTTAATATCTAGCATGAAAAACTCTCCCCACCCTGACTACACTAATATGTTCCCACCTCCTCTTCATTCATAAACTCAATCTCATCTGAAGCTGACTTCTGCGCATGCTCCTCATCATTATCATTGTGTACGTTTCTGTCTTTTTTCTTATCGCGAACCTGAAAAAGAAACAATAAATGCAATCACTATCTTTTTCATAAACAGAAACGACAAGTTGATTTTTAAAGAGAAAGACTGGGCAGCTTTTGTTTTGGCCAAGTTAGATGGTAGAGCAAAACCACCACCTGATAACTTAAGACTCTAATATTCGGAGGTACACTATGTAAGTGTAGTCAGAAAGCAGCATCTATAATATTATTTTTTGACATCGTACCAAACATATTATTAGTCATTTTATCATTACTTTAGAAAAAACAACAACAAAGTAAAAAATGTTCAATGAACAATGAACTTGTTAAGTAAAATCCTACATATGAGTTACAATATGGCCACAAGATCTAGAATACTGACTAAAAAGCTGCATTTCTGAATTGAAGAAGTTAAATCATAACATTAACCAATCATACACCGCTCTTTATCGCCAGGTGGTAAAAATTAACGCCAAAACACAGCACGGTGCGACGTACGCAACATGCATAAAGACTTGCTTTTTCATTACTTCTACACTGCAATAAATTAATCAGATGCCTCTCTTGTGCGCTGGGCGGGAAAAATTCGCGCCAAAACACAGCACTTAGCGACGTTTGCAACGGCGAGATTTTCCCGCCTTGCGCAAAAGAGCGGCAATTGACTGGTTAGTTGAAGTGAAGAAGTGATGAAAGTTTTGAACGCTCGTTGCGAACGTCGCTACGTGTTGTTTTTTCGCGCAAATTTTTCCCGCCAACTTACTTTTTGTGTTTTAATCTCCCTTGCTCCTCTTCCTCCCCCGCCTTTACTTCCACTGCCACCTGACGCGGCTTTTTTCTTTCTCTCTTCTTTCTTCTGGTCTCGTTTCGAGCCTCCTTTCTCTCCTGACAAACTGGCCACGTCCTTTCTAGAAAGCTCAGCAAACAGGGCTGGACATTTTGCAGCATCCTAAAGGATACACTTCAACAGTTATTTACTTACATATCAAAAACGTGAATAAGCTTAGGTATATAGTTTTTAAAAAATGTATTGAATGCGTAAGCGGGTGAATATAAACTTGTAGTATTGTGTGATAAATAAGTTATCGTCGCCGTGAGATGATAGGAAAAGTTGACATTGGCTAACGCTTGAAACGTCAGCTTTTCCTATCATCTCACGGTGACGATAATTTATTTATCACATAATACTACAAATAATGTGAATAGCTTGAGCTTCTGAATAAATAGGGAAGGGGTTGGTGCATCAGTAAGATCTCTGCCTCCCTATTCTGATGTCCCAGGTTCGATCCCCCAGCATGATCGAGATTTTAACAATTGGATGACCTTCTTTCCCACTTAAGTTCATTCAGGTTTCTATCTTTTTGTGGTCAGTAGAATGATATCAAAACACATGATGTAGCTATGTTTTGGTTCACTGGGGGTAAACTGATCACTATAAAGCGAGAGAATATTCACATGGAAAGGCCGCTATATAGTTAACGCACCACTTACAGTAGGTTTGATTAAACCTTTTAGTTTAACCACTGCGGTTGTCTGGGTGCAGGTTATCCAACAAACTGTTTGGGAGTTTATGCAATTTCATTAGACATTGTTTGAAACCCAATGTTTTAGTAAACTAAAACTATGAACAATATCCTACTATACCAAAAGACTCTATCTATCAATAACAAAACTGTTCAATGTTTCCATTTAGAACACTGTTATTGACTAATACATTATTGAATGTTTAAGACTAGATATGGAATAAAATTGAGCTGGAGGTAAAATGATTCAAAATAAAGTGACAATCACAAATTTCATTTTAATTTCAAAACCAGGAAACTTAGGTACAACAGGATCAGTAAACCTAAAGAACAAAAAACTATGGGCTAATTGTAGTATTATGTGATAAATAACTTATCATCATCATGAGATGATAGAAAAAGTTGAGGTTTTGGGCATTAGCCCTTTGTCTGAGATTCAAAAGACTATATGTGTATTACCTAAATGTGGCCTAATTGGACAAGATGTTTTCGTAAGAAAAACACAAGTTACCCTTTCAGCCTTTTCTTTCATTTGTTGTTCAAACATCCCCTTGCACTCACTGACAAACTTGTCACTAGCCACCATACTGTCACAGAAAACCATCGGTGAGCGGTGTTGCATGGTCTTTAGACAGTCATTCAATAGCTGGGTTGCATCAGCTGGGGTGAACGGTGACGGCAGCAAGGGCTGCAGAAAAAAGGTGAAAAAGTTAAAGTTGACAAATTATATGTAATGTTGATCTAAACAGGTGTAGATATAGATTTACAAGATAATACTGAGAATTCGAACTGACTTGATGGCATACCAGTTAGTATTAATTATTGTATTTATAAGTACAGACTCTGGTCACATTGAAAACGGTTCTTAAAAGCTTTCATCAACAAAATATGTCAGAGGAGGATTTTGAAAATTACACGATTGACAGAAAAGATCGAGCATATGTTTTCCCAAACAAAACTACAATATATAACCAAAAATAAAACTCTATGACTTTGCCTGACCTCGGCTATTTCCACTAGAGCTTTATTCCTTGACTTTTCTAAGGCCTGGAAAATACTTTTAAAATGCATTTTCAAATTCCACGATTTTTCAAGCACTGAGAAAGACTTTGTGTTATACTAACCATGATGTCAATCCAACTTCCCGTTGACAGTGCTTCATCAATTGCTGCCTCAACATTGTCAATAATGATCTTTCCAACACAGCACGTTGGCAAGAATTTAGGATTCTCTGCTTTGAACCGACGCTTTAGAAATTGCTTTGCATCAGTGATTCCAAGCCTTGCTGTTGCATCATACTCTGTAAAACGTAATTTTTATTATAATATTATTTTTAAATAATCATTAAAACTAATAGCTAATAATATTACTCTGAAGTTCTGAGTAAAAGCTGGATAGAGTGGAATTATGGTACTTGGAAAAATCTTCAAAACATCATAATTATAATATATAATAGTACAGGACAAAACACACACTAGATGATTTTCCATCTGAAAAGCCCTGATTTTTTTCTGTGACAAAAAATCTGATGTGTGTGGCAGCTCCAGACAAAAAATTTGGCATCTAAGTTGGGCATCTAAGTTGTAGGGAATTTTATTAGTTAATTTGTACGTTTTTATTAAAAACTAGTCCTGTGTTTTGGACTAAAACTTTTTGTACTAACCAACATAGCCATTCTGTTTGAAGAAGCCATCAATCCATGCATTTTGCGTCTGCGAGTAAATATCTGGTACAAACACAGCTTTGTCTTGTCTGCCTTGAATGGTTCCTGACAGACGCCCATCAGCTAACAAGTCACTGATCACCGCTGAGAATAAGAAAAGAAAATTAAGATAATTTCATGTAGGCATCTTAAAAGGTTCTTTTTTCAACCATGACTAATATAAGTACTTAGCAGTTTCAGCTGTTTCCATTCTTTTGACTTGATTAATATTTTAACACATTTACACTCTTTCAATATGTAAACTTGCAATTTTGCAATAAAGTTAGAAAGAAATGCTCCTTGTAATATGAGTCACTGACAAGAAATACAGGATTGCAAGTTTTTTTTCTGAGTCTGACACTGACAAGAATCGAACTAGCAACATAGGATTGAAAGTTTTTTTCTGAGTCACTGACAAGAAATGCAGGATTGCAAGTTTTTTTCTGAGTCACTGACAAGAATCAAACTTGCAATGCAGGGTTGCAGGTTTGCATGATTTCCAGGTTGTTGGTTTTGATCCCCGTCAGTGACTTAGGATTTTTTTTCTGAGCATTCCATTGAGGAGCCCTTTCCTTCTAACTTTGGAACCAAGTTGCAGGTTTCCATACAGAATCATTTGAGGATTAGAACCATATTGCAGTTGTATGACCATCCAACATACATCTTGAAGCTACACTTGGGCAGACAGTGTATCTTGAGGTAGGTAGATCATTGGTCCAAATTTGGCTCAAGGTCATCCAAAGGTTAAAAATTGCCAGCAGGTTTTACAAATCGAGGTAGGTAGACCATTGGTCCAAATTTGGCTCAAAGTCATCCAATGGTTAAAGATTGCCAGCAAGTTTTACAAATTGAGGTAGGTAGACCATTGGTCCAAATTTGGCTCAAAGTCATCCAAAGGTTAAAGATTGCCAGCAGGTTTTACAAATCAAGGTAGGTAGATCATTGGTCCAAATTTGGCTCAAAGTCATCCAATGGTTAAAGATTGCCAGCAGGTTTTACAAAAAGCAAACTTGCCAGCCCTGCTAGTGATGTCATCAGTTGAAAACATAAAATTATTTAAAAGTTAATATCTTCAGAACCATAAAAGATTTTATATATTTTTTTCACTGCTATTCCTCATTAACTATTTTATTAAAGTCTATCCACTGATGTTAGTTAATAATTTTTTTTTGTATTTAATAGGCTGACTTTCAGTAGAAACTAAAATTCTGATTAGAAAATATCTGGTACTATCATCACATTTCTAGGGGGTAAACAAATGTACAAACCAAGAGAAGAATGTGATAAATTAATTGATACCCTAAACAATTCATCATATCATATTTATTTACAATTAATATTAATCACAAAAACTACACTTACAATAAAAAAGTTTTTCTTGAAAGCCAAATTGTACAACGAGGGTTGACAATGTCGTTGGCCTACAAAATAAGAAATAAAAATTAAAAATTATGAATAAAGAGGGGGGAAGCTTAACAAAATTCCTGGTGTGCGTATTAGAAAAGGTTTATTAGAGAGAGGGGGGTAAATAGAGAAATTATAATCATGGTAATATGAGAAACCTTTATTGTCTGTATTGAGCAACATCCAATAAATCAAATTTTAGTCCCAGTCAGTTTATCAATATCTCACTTCTCCTTACATAACACATACAAAATAAGTCAATTAGTAATGAGAAAATAGAAATTGATCAAACAAGATATGCAACTGAAGATGGAAAGCAAAATTTTCCTGACTGTTTACATGAAGATTACAGAGCCTAATACAATGTAACTGGAAGAATTTAACAACTCAACAATTGTCATTTTTGGGGACTCTTGTGACTACTTTTTATTATACATCATGTAGTTACCTTGTTATTGCACTGAAAACGCCCCGTATCTTTGCAGACTGTCTTGCAATGAAAGCATCAGTGAACAGAACTCCACGATCAAGCTGATCCAGTCTTCCATGGATGATTGACCCGAGTCTTGATTCTACCGTCTGAAGTTGTTAAAAAGTACCCGGCAGTAACATAAAATAATTAATATAATATAAATTAATATAGGAAATTAACAAATGCAAAGAGGCTATGTAATTAACAATTATAGTTTAAATTTTTTTATCAATTTTACTTCTGACATAATGAGGTATTAAACTGAAATACATAAAGTTAATGAAAACTTTAATTTGTTAATTAAATTTTATGTCACTAATTATTGAAAGCATTGACACTATCTTATAACAAATACAACATTTTTATCCTTAACAAAGATATGATACATCAATATCTCTGCTTGCGTCCGTCAAAGCATCTTAGTTTATATCCACTTAAAAATTTCCTTAGATTCATCACTACATTGATCGGCTTCTCTGAGTGGATTAACTTATTCTGACTTGCATAAAATATCTACCACAGGAACTCTTGTCATTCTGTTTCACACTTACCTCTGTCAATACTTACTAGGTTATTTCTCATCCAAATACAGTTGTACCATAGTTACATAAATTTGTGATGCATATCAAGTGTATAGAAACATTTAACTGAAGATTTGGGTTAACTATATAATTATATAATATTATATGCATAAAATTTTTAATTTTGTTTGCATTTAATAAGTTATAATACATCCTTAAAATATTATTCCTAAATAAATTAATAGTAAGTTTAAACCAACTTATTGTGTATTAGTTTTTATAAGTTTTAGTTCTTCAAACTCAGTTAATTATTGCTGTTCCGAGCACAAATAGCAGGATAGCTTAACACTCGTGTTCTGTAATTACCTCCAAAAGAAAGTCCGCTGGCAGACCAAAAGTCTTACTCAGCTCACCAATCTGCACTTGTCCTGATTCCTGGAGAGTTTCATTAATTTCTTCTGACACACGATCAAGGTATTCCCTGTACAATGAAAAATATCATTACAGCTTAGTTTTACGGAAAATGTCACTTTTGCTAACAAGCAAGTTCAAAAACTTTGTTAAACTAACTTAAAAGTCTAATCCATAATCATAAAACTTACACACAACAAAGATCTCACAGTCAATACCCTCAAGGCAGACAAACAGACATGAAAGACACCTCTACAAAACTGACACCAAATCTTGGTCCCTGTCAGGCATTTTCTCAGTCATTTAGTGTATTTTAAGTCTCTATAACACAGACACCTCAGTCTCTAAAATGGACAGTTAAGGCCAGTGCCATAGGTGTCTACCTAAAGTAGAGAGGTTTGACTGTATTTCTTAGTCATTAAAAGGTCTTTAAACATAACCTGGAATCTCCAAATAACAAGTATTTTAGATCAATGACCCACTTGCTATTCAAAATCACCTTAGCTCAAACTGGCACAAAAATTATGCCTTTGGGCTGTTAGGCCTTGCTAATAATTTTATAATGTTGATTCCCCTTGGGTAACTTTCTTTTCTCTCTTCTGAAAGTGGGAAAGACGGCATAAAATCATTCCAAACTACAGTCTGTGTTAATATGATGGGAGAGGATGGGGGAGGGGGGGGGGATCTAAATGGAGAGTGGCTTTGTTAGCAAGGGTGATTAATAAAGTTTTTACTGTCAGTTTATATAACAACCACACTGCTAAAGTACTTCACTTGTACAGTCAAGTTCTATCAACATTAATCTTTTCCTAACAATATCAGAATAAAAAAAGCTGAACTGGATTTGAGAATTGTTAACTTTGATCGTCCACCGCAAACTCTCTAAAATGAACAATGAAGTTCTCCCAACTTCTCTAAATGTTACAATCAAAAAATATTAATAATTTATATTAAAACAGGCTGCCATATGTTATAACTTACAATCTTGACATTTAGAAATCTTAAAAATGAAAAGCTTGTAGGTCAGTTTCCAAATTACACTGACTTAGAAGAGCCTAAGATATCATGAACATGTATTGTTACACCTCATTTTTTCTGAAAACTTTCTCTCAACAGGGAATTTCTTGGTGCTATAAGTTGCTCATAAACAGTACTGTGCTACGATTCAAAATAACCATTATGTTTTCAGTTTCTTGTTGGCATGACAACATTGGTTAACAGGACTATAATTATTTTACAGTAGCCTTTAAGAAGAAACATCATTTCTGATCAAGCTTGGTTCAGAGAATAACTTCAATTTATATGATCAAGCGGGCACCAGATGACAAAAAACAATCTTATAATAACTCAAATGCTCTACAGCATTATATAACAATAAGAGACTTTTGATAGAATAATTATTATGAAACACAAGTCAGTAAACAGATCTTTGAATTATTTTGGATCTAATTTATAATGGATTACAATAATTGCACCCAAATATAAAGGGTCAAGATTGAATCCAATAAAAGGTCATGAACTTATGTTGGATCCAATAGAGTACCAAAGTGTGACGTCACAAATATTATCATTTTTTATAAATTTATTACATTTTGATTCCAAATTTGTGTTGAATGTCTGAAAAGAGGCTTAAATTTCAAATTTCCTGAAAATGGGTTTAAAAGCGGCTGAGATATGAGCAAGTGAATATATAATTACCCCATACAAATCGTTGTAATTTTGGCTCGGAGCATAAAGTCTTGATCCAAGCCAAAATTACAAAGATTTGTATGGGGTAATTATATCTTCACCTGCTCATATCTCAGCCGCTTTTAAACCGATTTTCAAGACATTTGAAATTTAAGCCTCTTTTCAGACATTCTATACAAATTGGGAATCAAAATGTAATAAATCAAAAAAATACTTTTTGTGACGTCATCACTTTCGTACTCTATAATACCAATCACAAAGTTCTGCATCCAATAACTGATCAGCATTGCATCCATTAATGGGTCATTAGCTTGCATTGCAGCTAGTCCATTGAAGCTCTATGAACTGTCAATACAGGAAGCTTCGATAATCTGCAGTGCACTGCTATAGATCATGAGTTATTTTAAATCCAGTAAGTATATAACAGATCTTAGATTCATCCAATAATCGATCATGTATTTATTCTTGACCCAATAATATAACAGATCACAAATAGTAATTATCAACCTGTTTGAACAATCAAGTATATAATGCTTAACATTTTTAAACTATCAGAACCATTATTATGAGAGATAAATATAGTTACCTGTCAATCAATTCTCCCTGTATCAACACCAGGCTGTGATCATACTTTAAGATCTCGGCAACTTTTCCTTCCACGTGACTGAGATCCACATTGATCAACTGGAGTTTAAAGTTGATGCAAGTCGGAAATTTAAAATTGAAAAACAAAAGTTATGTATAGTGATCAACAGAGCTAAACAGAACTCAGTTCAATACTAAATTTAATTTTATCATCTAACTTGCAGAAATCTGGTCAACACACATTACAAGGCCAGTGTTTTGAACAGCTGAACTTACTTAAAATACTGTTTTCGTAATTAAGTTGTTAAAACAATTAAAAATCTTAGGAGCCGCCAAATCTTAACCAACCCTTACAAATGCAACAGCTTTGTTGAGCAAAAACAAAAATAAGTAAGACCATGAAAAGAAGTTAAATTCACACAAACGAGTTATCAAGGAACACGTCATCATTTCAGTTCTACCAGACACAACAAACATCGACCTCGCTCAAGTGCAAATAAGCTGTAGTACTCTGCCATGTCCGAAAACAAACACAAATTATACTTACCTGCTGTAGATCTACTAGATTTATCCTCCCTAAAAAGAAAAAAAAGAATATCAAATGGAGCCCTTAAATGATAAAAATATACATCGAATGTTCATTAGCTAGAGACTTACCCCCATGGACAAAGAGTTCGTCCTTTATTTCTCTTTCCAGTTGTTGTGGTGTGAGGTACTCCTTTCCATCGGTTGTGTAAATGACTTCTACAAGCCCTAAACTAATAAGTTTTTGAACTATTTCAATGCAGTTTCGTTCTGATAATTTATGAGCTGTGCTGCTAATCTGTACACGTTGTAAGTCGGCTGCCAATCGTTTTATCTCTTCCCAGTCGGCCATCTTTTTTCAAATTTCAGCTATTCTTTTTTGTGCGCCCGCAAAAACAATAGCGGCAACTCTGTATGCGCATGTGCGGTCAGAACACTCAATATGGCGGCCATTTCGAAACAGGAGTATTTGAAAAGGTATTTGTCAAATACAGAGGGTGAAAAGAAAAAAAAGAGAAGAAAGAAACTCCACACGTCAGCGAAGTTTACAAAGTCGATAATTGTAGATGATGATGTTGGTTTTGACGCATTGAAACCCAACAAAGAGGCTCAGAGATTTGAAGAAGAACTGCATGCCTTCGATGAAGCACCAGCCGTTTTTGATGCAGACGGAGTGACATCAATATCTGCAGAGACTTTCAAGAGACGAGAAGAAGAAAAAGAAACGAAATGGGCTCCCATAAATACTTTCAGGGTTGATAACGATGAAAATCGAGATTTGTCTCCACACAGAGACACTGATAACAAACAGAAACGTAGAACAAGACATGACTCCTCAGATAGTTCACCTCCACGAAGAACTTTACCCACTGACAAAGCAGAGAAACTCAGAAGATATAATCAAAGAGAGCAAACTCAAGAAAGTTCATCCCAAAAAATAGATGGGTATTATTCTCCTGATTTATCACCTCCTAGAAAACTGCATCATGATAGCCCAGACAATTCTCCGCCTCGTAGGAGGCAAGGAAGGAATGCATCACCTGATTTATCACCTCAAAGAAAAGAACGTCATGATTCTCCTGATTTATCCCCACCTAGAAAACTGCGTCATGATAGCCCAGACAATTCTCCGCCTCGTAGGAGGCAAGGAAGGAATGCATCACCTGATTTATCACCTCAAAGAAAAGAACGTCATGATTCTCCTGATTTATCCCCACCTAGAAAACTGCGTCATGATAGCCCAGACAATTCTCCGCCTCGTAGGAGGCAAGGAAGGACTGCATCACCTGATTTATCAACTCAAAGAAAAAAGTGCCATGATGTTCCTGATTTATCCCCACCTAGAAAACTGCGTCATGATAGCCCAGACAATTCTCCGCCTCGTAGGAGGCAAGGAAGAAATGCATCTCCTGATTTATCGCCCCAAAGAAAGAAGCGACACGATTCTCCTGATTCATCTCCACCTAGAAAACTGCTTCACAGTAGGAAACAGAATAATAAATCACCTGATTTGTCAGTTCATAGGAAAAAGCAACATTCTTCTTATGGCTCATCTGTTTCTAGAAAAGCACGACATGGTAGTCCCGATGTTTCCCCTCCTCGAAGATATCATAGAAGTTCAATAACACCTGACTTATCTCCCCCAAGAAGAGGTCGACATGATTCATCAGATGAACCAACCTCTCATAGGATGGAGATCGGCTCACCTGATTTGTCACCACAACGTCGAAGGCAACGGCATGACTCGGATGAATCTCCTCCAAGGAGAAAGTATTCTCCAGATACTGCAAAGGATAAAATAATTAACAGAAACAGAAGAGAGAAAATGGAAGCTAAACTACCACAGGGTAAGTTGGTTTTATGTAAGATTAATTTAAAATGCTTATAACACTTTAGAACCATGATTTTTGTAACAGCTGAAAGTGTTTGGAAACTAAGGACATTCAAGAAACAAGTTTTTGAAATTTTTTGTATTCTTGACTTTTTATACATATTTGAAGTTCAAGTTTTGTTGGTTCAAGATCACAATTAAGGGGTACTGGGTTAAAACATCTTTTCTGGACATCTCTGGACCAAAACACAGCAAGATATAGATGAATGTAGATAAAATGGAGTAAAAATTTAAATCAGTGTGGTATCTAAATATTACAAATTTAATTTTTGATGAATGTAGATATATATCAATTCCTCATACATTTCCCAGTTCTTTTGCCCCTTTGTGTTTAGAAAAGATCTCATTTGCTCATTATTACAAGTCGGGAATGACATCACAACCTCAACCCAGTCCCCTGAAAATGTGGCCGTGAACCAAGATGTCTGAAAATTTTGCTAGTTTGAGCCACTGTTGATAAAAAACAACTTGACCAAATTTAATTTTTTTTTTGCAGAAGTACTTCAAATTATAAATGAAATAATTTGATCCAAAGAAAGTTGTTGGGGTTGTATGCACTTTAAAATTTCAACTTTCGAATTGCAATTTGTTGTAGTTCCAAAATGTTACAGAAGATACACCTTAATTGTAATTTGAAAGATAGTAGTGTTCATTGTGGATGAAGATATTACTAATGGTAAAATTGACATTATAATAATAATATATAATAATAATAATAATAATAATAATAATAATAATGATAATAATAATGTTCAGTTTTTCATGATGTGAGTCAGTCATTAAGGACCATGATGTTTCAACTGCTTGCTCCTAGTTTTCTTCAGGCAATGTGACGGCTGTGATCTTAAGAGTTCACTTAAATAGGCATTGCATTAGGGCATTGTGAAATGCACATACCATATTTGAGAAACCCAAGGCTTGGTTTGCAACCTTGTGCAAAAATCAAACACAAGACAGATCCTTTCAAGATACCATGTGCATTCCACAAGTGCATTCACTTCATATAAAATATTATGCAATTTAAATCTGTGCGGTATCCAGACTTAATCAAGTGTGTTTCTGCCTTTGGGTGATATATTTACAGTTTTGACAAAAATGACCTCCCCCCCTCTCTTACAACCTTTCTATGTGGAACTTTGTTCCACTTGAGTGGCTGTGGAAGTACCACTATTTTCACCGACTAGTTTTCGTATCTTGAAGTAACGATTCTACGATCGTCGACTTAGCAGCTAGTCACCAATTTCAGTCACATGTCTTTTCGCAATGCTGACCATCAAGTAGCGCAGGCTTACACACTTTCGACAACATCAATAGACTGTTAGAAAGTGCAAACCTAGACTCGGCCTACCACAGGTAATTTATAAGCCCTCATCCTGGAAGCTCTGAAATCAAATAACACCCAAGAGCTTATTAGAGCATTTAGGGTAAAACTTAAATTTGAAGTTTCAAAAACAAAACAGTTAGAAAAAATTGCTGTGTTTGAATTCAAAAATTAAGAATAGCTCCTTTTAAACTCTTAATCTTTCACCCTGAACATGACAAATGATGTGTTGGTAAATTCTCCTAACCAGGATTCATACTTTTCTTGTTATCAGTTTTGGAGAATTTCACTTTTATCTTCCATAGCTTACCTTGTTCGATCAACTCCCAATTTCTTATATTTACAAATTGGCTTATTTTGTGTGTCAGCTAAGTAAGGAGAAGTTAGATGTTCATGAAGTGGCTGTGGTTGAGAGGGTTAAGTTGAGACTTCACAAATGATCATTGCTTTTTTGTTTGTTTGTTTTTTTTCAGCCCAAAAGAAAGCTGGTCTTCATTCTGCTTCTGAACTTAAAACTGAAAACGAGTTGGCAAGAAAGAGAGAGACTGTTTTATTTGCCAAAATGGATGCTAATGTGTCTGGCCGGGATGCAGAGACTGTTCATCGTGATAAACATGGAAGAAAAAGAGACTTAAAGTTTGAGAAACTGAAACAAAGAGAAGAAGAAATGAAGAAAATGGAAGAGGATGCCAAATTTATGGAGTGGGGAAAAGGGTAATGGATATCTATTTTGATATTTTTTGTTTCATTAATACATAATTTTATATGTTTTTTGCCACCAGGCTGGGACTTCGGTTCGAACTGAGAAACACTACTGTGTGAGGTCATGTGTAAAGACCGAGGCCAGGGGCTGAGATCCATATATAGACTGAGGGCACATTTTTTCTCATTTGGATCTCCTGACTGGCAAAGAATCTTTTTTTCTTTTTCCTGTAATTTTGTGTCATAATATAAAAAAAGGCATACAGTATGAGGCTGATAGTTTTTAGTTTCAATAGTCAGCTATACAAACAAGTCGATGGCTATTGGTTCCATGGGAAACCCCCCATCCCCAGTACTTGCAAATATCTTCATAACCAAATTTGAATTCGACATTGTATACTGCTACAACCCTCTGGTTTACCATATACCACTAACTATAGAAGTTTTAAGGTTTTCCATTCTATACTAGTCTATATTATTTTCCCTCGTACTATTATTAAATTTCAAGGATTTTACATTCCTGTACCATTATTCGACTCTGTACCATTATTCCATCCTGTACCATTATTCCACCCTGTACCATTATTCGACTCTGTACCATTATTCCATCCTGTATCATTATTCCATCCTGTACCATTATTCCACCCTGTACCATTATTCTACCCTGTACCATTACTCCACCCTGTACCATTATTCCACCCTGTACCATTATTCCACCCTGTACCATTATTCCACCCTGTACCATTATTCCATCCTGTACCATTATTCCATGCTGTACCATTATTCCACCCTGTACCATTATTCCATCCTGTATCATTATTCCATCCTGTACCATTATTCCACACTGTACCATTATTCTACCCTGTACCATTACTCCACCCTGTACCATTATTCCACCCTGTACCATTATTCCACCCTGTACCATTATTCCATCCTGTATCATTATTCCATCCTTCCTGTTATTCCACCCTGTACCATTACTTCACTCTGTACTATTATTCGACTCTACTGTTATTCCACCCTGTACTTTTATTCATGACTCAAGAGTCTTAGGTGGGAGAAATAACTAGTACAAGTGATATTCATGTGTTTGAGAACTGTAAGGGTTAAACCATGTTTTACTGCATTGTGAAGAACTTCTTAAAGATCAAGTGTTCATTAATTTTTCCAGAGTTTCTCAAACCAAAGAGGCAAAAGATAAACGAGAGGATGATCTTTATGAAATGTCAAAGCCACTAGCAAGGTACAGAGATGATGAAGATCTTGAGGACATGTTGAAGAGCCGCGACAGAGCTGGTGATCCTATGCTGGCTTTTATACAGAAGAAACAAGTTCAAAGGGACAAGAAGGCTGGTAAAAAAGGTTGGTATTGCCTCTGAGGGTAGTACTAGGGTTTTGCTGGCCCTTTGCTCATAACCCTGACCAGACCCCTGATCAAAGGGGAACATGATACCAAAATTCATTCTTGATGGGTGTTTGTTGCTGTGCAACTCAATTTCAAGCTTTCTACACACTTATATTAACAGAGTTTGGCTCTACAATACCGGTTTCGCCCTTTGGACCTTTTCAGTTATCTGCCATCTTAGTTACTGTAACTAAGATGGCGGTCTGATAAGTGAAGAGGTCTGAAGGATGAAACCGGTATTGTAGGCCCATTGTAAAGCTAAACTCTGTTAATATAAAAGTGAAGTAAGCTTGAAAAATTGAGTTGCACGGCAACAAACACCCATCAAGAATGAATTTTAGTAAAGTTTTTCTGGCTCAAAGTAAAGGAATTGCTAGAACATGATAACCTAAAATGAAAAATTTTGTTCAAATAAACTTCATAGCCTTTATATCATTCAAAGAAAATGAAATTTTTTTCTGCCTTTTCCCTTTTTTTCTAAGTCAAACCAAGATACAATGGACGGGCACCCCCTCCGAACCGCTTCAATATCTGGCCAGGTTATCGATGGGATGGCGTCAATCGATCGAATGGATTTGAAAATAAAAGATTTCAGATGCTTTCCAGTAAACGAGCTACACGGGAGGAGGCTTACAAATGGTCCACAGAGGATATGTAGCAGGCAAGATTGTACTCACTGGAATACAAGAAAAATTGGTTGACAAATCAAGGCAGAGGGGGGATAGGTGGGGGCAAAAAAGATAGGGATGCTCATCCCGAAATGTGAAAATAATACTCCAAAAACACCAAGGTATGAAAATTTTCAACCCTAAAAATACTCGATAGTGCTCATTGACTTTTGAAAAGGAGAGAGAAAAATTGTACTGAGTAAACATGCTCTTTTTTTTACACCTCTAAAAAAGTTTTTTCTCTGAAAACACCTTAAAAGTATCAATTTGCAGTTTTTGACCCATAAAGTTTGAGGAGTACCCCTGTCATACTGATAGAGAGAGTACCACCCCTCTTGTGGGGAGGGGGGAGCACAACAGTTGCTCACTGGAATGCAACTTGGAAATGAAATAAATAGTTTTTTTTTTAAAAATTCAGACGTTTGTTTCCAGTACTACACAACATATCTGGTAGGTGAACACTGAGTATCAGAAATGAATGACGATGTTTATACGAACAAAATAGTTGATCTTTTACACATTCTTACTATACACTGTCAAAATCAAACTTGTTAAGTTCATCACGTTTAGTGTGCTCTTCAGGGCATGTCATTGCATTCTCAGTGTATGGCTCGCATTCGTGTCTGTTCATTCGTAAGTAGTGACAGCTCTATAAGCCTTACGCCCACCGCACACTTGTGTGGTAGCATGTAATTTTCATCGCATGCAATCAAAATAATTGCAGACATCGCACAAGTGTGCGGGGGCCTGCGATGCAATTTCTATTGCATGCAATAATGATCGCATGTATCAAACACGTTTGATTTTCTTAATAGTGAATGCAGTTTGTCGGAGGTTATTGCATCTTCTCGCAAATGTGTGCGGTGAATGTGTGACAACAATTTCGATTGCATGCGACGAAAATTGCATGCTATCACACAAGTGTGCGGTGGGCTTTAACCCTTTCAGCCCCAAACACGACAAATGTTGTGTTGGTAAATTCTCCCAACTAGGGCCCGTACTTTTAATATAACCAGTTAGGAGAATTCGGCTTTTCACCCTTAATTGTTCACCCTGTTTGATCAATTTCCTTTTTCTCATTACCAAATGAATTATTTTGTATGTGTTACGTAAGGAGAAGTTAGATGTTTATAAACTGGCCTGGTCTGAAAGGGTTAAGTGTTGGAAGCAGGGTTGAACAATACAAAGTTTAAGCGTAATCATTGGGATCATGTTCTTTATAATTTGAACATCACTGGACCGAATTCAAGTTGTATATGTTGTATATAATTCGAACATGACTTAACTAAACTCAATTCTGCCCTCGAAAAGCACTTTTAGTTTTAAAAAGATCTACCTTAACATTATGTACCAATACTGTGTTTGTTTAATGTTTTCCTCAAAGCATTCTGTAACGTTATAATTTTTTTATTGAAAAACATGTTTTGTCTCTTTTAGTTTTAACAGAGCCCTATTCAGAATAGCTTTGCTGAACTGGGCACCTCTCTCTTAATATTGTAAGTTGTAAATAAATAAAAACTTGTTACAATACGCCGTAGTAATCTTAAATGGCACAGAAAATACATTTTGCAAACGTTTTAGACGTAATACGGTCTTCGGAAATTAACCTTTCGGACACTAAATTACGGGAAAAAAATCTCTTAGATGTTTCCACCCAAGAGTTTCAGACAAACGACCAACACACTTTAAAAGCTTGTCAATAGAACTAACTACTGGTTTGCAAATAACAATACAACACAAACGAGGCCGCTATTTTTTCAGCCTGCCACTTTTACTGTCGTTAAAGCACTGTATTAGTTAATTATAAGAGACGCGTTCCCGACATATTCACAAATAAATTGTTTTGGAGTATGATAAATGTAAATGGTTCCTTACCACCCTATTTTTAAGTTTTCGGATATTTTAATGTTCAAAAGTCGAATTTTTCGGACCATTAAGTTTTTGGACCATTTTTTTTGTCCGAAAATGTAATCGTCCGAATATTTTCGTAATTAAAGTTTTATGGTTTAGTGTAACTGAATTCGATTCATGATGTCCTTATAAGGGTGATTTTTACGAAGGAGTTCTGAACCCGAATTTCCTGTAAGTTAAGAAGGTTTAATAGCTGTGTCATACCTGGGGAGGAACAAACTCAAGGTCACATACACAGGCCTGTAGGGAGGAGTTGGGGGGGGGGTGTGACGGGTTCGCTCGCATCCCCCTCACCCAACACACACACACACCCACAATGGCAAAGGTCCACTTTTTTTAACCAATTATTTGAAAAAGCATTATTTTCGCTTATATATTTCGTAATTGACTTTGAAGCTAAAAAGTTTGAATGATATAGTCAACCTTTTTAAGGTTGGTTTTGTCTGCCTGTTTTACACTTCAGTCTCGAAAAACCTAGTTTTCCCTGAGACTCGTGCCTTCCATTTTTAGTACGCATTATGCATTGCCTTAATGCGTTTACAATGATTTACAGTTGCCTGTGGTATTGAGGATCTTAGTCCGCTATTTACGGCTCACATTCATGTTCATTAAGAGTTGCCCTCAGTTATTAGTAGAAGAGACAAACCACGACACCGCGATCACCCAATACTCTTTGTCCACAAGTGCTGTGGGTTCCTTTAAGTTCCCCAATAGGAGATTGAGAGACCTGACCTACGGTTTAACGTCTTTATCTGAGAAGACACAAAGGTCTAACCATTTGCAGATGTTAGAGCAAAGACAGCACCTTCTCAGTTATTTTAAGACCTTGAGTGAAGGTCCGGCACTGGGAATCGAACCTGAGCCTCCAGCGCGAAAGACTGGCGCCTTACCAACTAGGCGGCGGTTAGTCCAGTTGGTAAGACGGTTAACAACAAATTAAGTGGACTAAATTCAGCCTCAGTCAAAAGTCACTGGTTCTTATATGAAAAAAGCGAGTATTCGGTTGTCAAAATGAAATTATAAAGGTAAAAGTTAAAACTGGCATGAGATCTTTTAACTATACGTTAGATATAAATATATATTTGATATAAAGTTGAAGAAGAAATGATTGATTCACAAGTTGAAAGCTCAGAAAATATTCTGAGCCACTGATGGGAATCAAACCTGCAACCTTCAGATTACCGGTCAGAGTAGATAATGCTATACTGTTTTTATTCTGTTAAAAAGTTATCAATTTGTCAACATTGCTGAAAACGACATGCAAATAAAGATGGTTGCACAAAATTGTTGTTTGTGTTATTCATTTAGCCCTTTCAGCCCTTACAAAATAAGTTTATTAGTAAAGAGAAAATGGAATTGATCAAACAGGGTGAACAATTAAGGGTGAAAAGCCAAATTCTCCTAACTGGTTATATTAAAAGTATGGGCCCTAGTTGAGAGAATTTACCAATAAAACATTTGTCATGTTTGGGGCAGAAAGGGTTAAAGGCCCATGGTCATGGCCTTTGTGGCTACAAACTGAATCAGTGTGGCTGGAAGACAACACTCCCTGTTGATCATAGGCTTTTATATAAAGATACAGCATTTCTGCTTGAAACATTCTGACACATGAAACATATTAATACATATAGAAAATTGCATGTCATACAGAAATTTACACAACTTTTATTGCTTGAATTGGCTTGGCAGTAAAAGAATGACAATTCATTCAAAAATGTATAAAACTGGCATTAATTTAGAATTGAGTGAATCAGTGACATCCAGCCAAGGAAGGTTAATACCCTAGAGGGGGGTAGTCGGTAATGGCATGACACGCATTTTGAAGCAATAGCGCAAACCCCTGATTGGTTATATCCAGATCCAATGTCATGTAATGCATTTTGCATTACAATATTTCATCAACTATCAACTATATGAGTGGCTTTTCAAATAATACACTGAGAATTTGAGGGGAAAAAATAAACATCCATTTTGATCCTGCATAGACTTGTTATACAGAAACCTTAGTACTACTTAGCAGGCTTTATCCATCTAAAAAGGAACAGTTTTGGAATATGACAAATATATTTTATCATACTACCAGTTTTATAGTTTTTGACATCATATGAGCTGACATCATAGCAAATGTTCAGGACATGCCAATGGAATAATATACCATTCAAAAGACACCACCACATTCAACTGTCATGGGAGTGGTCCAAACAGAATCTCCTCTTTCATTTCAGGTTAGCATAAATTAAATCTAGAATTAACTAGTTTAATGATAGTGGTCCTCATGACAGAAATTATTAATTCATTTTAAACAATAGTAGTTTCATTTAATCCATGAAACACCAACTGTAATAGTGTATAATATATACAAAAGAATAGAGAACATTTTACAATTATTTTATTATTTTATGTAAGAGTGTAATATGCCACTAATTATTTCACAGATTAAATAAAATCACCCCATTATATTAATTTGCAAGGAAGGGAGGTTAAGACATTAAGCACACAAAACAGGCCCACCCATAATAATAATTGTTGATGGACAATGTATTGAATTGTTGTGGCATTCTTTTCCAAATAACACTTCTATGAAGCTATATATGTATGTATATCAGTCATAATTCAGTCATCAAACTTAAAATGCATTAAAACAAATCAGGAGGTAAATGCAATACCTGCAGATTGTAAAAAATACCAAAGACAAAAATATAGTAAGACTGAATTTTATTATAATGTTTAAATAAAAACAATGGCACATAGAAGACTGCAAGCACTATTATATTGCAAACACTCAATTTTTAAGTTGTACTTTACAAAGAAGTTCTAAGCAGCTCTGTTTCTGAATAAATTTATTATGGTAAAAGGAATGAAAAAATGCAAACACAAAGTCAGCAAAGAATTTAGTTTCCTAGGGGCTACACCAGATGCTAAGATTTCTGATAATGGGAAGACTGTCAACATAGAAAACAAATGCTGTGTACTGCTAATTTTTTGTCTCAAAAAAGAATCACCTGAAGCAACATGTACAACAAAAAAAGATAACTATGCTCAAGTGCAGGGTCAACTTTTGATCACTGGCTGTGAATTCCGTTATTTTGTTGTATACATACTGTAAACACAAAAAATATATTTTAAAAGTACAACAGTAGATATTCCTTACATGAAAGCATTTTATATTCCTTACATGAAATCCAATAAAGAAAGTTTTCCCCTTCTTTCTCATAGACTGTTACCGGTAGATCATTCCTAGATAAATATGTGTAAGAAAATGCATAAGACGTTGTACTAAATGCAACTAACAAATTCAATATACAGTGTTTTTGCATTGCACGAGTGACTGAGAGTCACAAATATCTAAGACATTCTGATATATTTACTTATTATTTATATTTCTCTTCTGTCTGTGAGGAGATACCAGGTATTCCAGGGTCTGCGTTCATTATATTATTGAAGCTAGAAGGTAAACAAAGATAATAATAAACTATTGTGTCGATGAAGTTTGATTTCCAATTGCCTCGTGTTCTTCGTATTTTATTAGCTGCTGCCTTGAAGTGGTGTTTTTCCTTTTTCGTGCCATTTTGCTTCAATTCATCGACCGGTATGTCGTAGATTTGGATATCGCTCGGTCGGCTGCTGCCTCCAACAAAATGCTAAAATTGTATTAACATATATTTTATTCATTGACTGTATTATACAAATTGAATAATAGATGCAGACAACAACTGCGAACTTACCTCAGAGCACATGGCTTTGTGCTTGTTGATTCCGGTTTACTCGGCGGAGGTTCGGCCGATATGTAGCTTACAACACGCTCTGATCGATTCCCTAACACATATCGGGGTTTGTTTTTGGTTTAGGGGATAAAAAAAAACACCCTTCATTCAAAGTTTCGGGGTGTTTCTCATCTGCATTGCTTTCCTCCACGCAAAACGAGCCAAAAAACAAGCACTCCGTAGCGTAAAATGTTCGAAATTTGTGGGACTGTTTGTGAGACAAATGTGGCGGCGCTCAACTGCTCTCCGATTGGTCGGTATGAATTGCGCAAGACGTGCTAACATTTGAGTGATTCTGGTGACATTGGCCCACCACGATTTAAAAATGAACATTTACTTAATTAAAGAGCAATTTAGGTACTTCTTGGTCAAAAGGGTAGGGATGACCGTCGGAAAAATCCTCAAAACACCCTAAGAAATATCAAGGGATAAAAATTTTCCACCCTAGAAAATACCAATTGAAAGCTGAACTTGTCCCTTCGTGTTGCGCCGAACGTGATATGTAGTAAATAAAGGCACGCGCGTAATAGGTTGCTCGCCAAAGAACTTTCGTCTAAACTTCTTATCAGTACGCATGTTTGCTAAAACACAAGACACCAAGCAGTTCAATAGCATGGGTTTTTCTCTAAAAAAATACAGGCTCTTGGTTTAATAAAGGATTTCTTTTAATAACCCCTAAAAAATACCGGACTAGCAGTTTCTATTGACCTTTTTTAAAATTATTTTGTGGGTCAGTAATCAACTGATAACAACAATACACGAGCATGATAAAGGGGAGTTCGTTAGTACGTGTTTGGGGCTGACTTGAGTCATGACCAAGGAGTTATAGCTGTAAACTTGACGTGATGGGAACGAGGTGGGAGGGGAGGGGGGCACGAGGCATGGCCCGTAAACATCCGGACTGACGCAGATTTTCATTCACTTGAAGTTATCTCGAATGCCGAAATCACAAGTATGTCCTTAAAAACAACATAGAATAAGAGCCATAGTTTATAAGACAATCATCGACAGAACCGTGTCAAACGACAATGTTGGAATTTGCGCAATGCTCTCTGGCCGATAGACGTAAGAGTTTCGGCACGACTCGCAGTGTACAAGGTCGCGCCAGAAACGTGCAGCCACGCTGTTTCAAAAGCCGTGCAAGCTAGGCGAACCGTACGTCCCACTGGTATACTTAATAGTAATCAGACGAGGAAATGAAACAATATTCGCACACGTCGAAAACGCGTGCCCTAAACAATTACATCTTAAAATGGTTTCAGTTCTCCCGAATCTCGTGACAATCTTTTACAGTCCAATATTAACCAGCATTAATATCCTGCTAAATTTTTTAAAACCAAAGTCATTTTCAGAACGTACTTGTAAAGACAAAGAAAATGAATGGTCACCTTGTAGGTTTTTAAGAAGTGCCTTTAATTTAGACCGTTGTTAATTTTTGTTGAAACTCGCCATTTTTTGCAGCATGAGGACTCACGATCAACTATGATGGGGGGGGGGGGGGGGGGGGGGGGGGGGGGGGGGGGGGGGGGGGGGGGGGGGGGGGGGGGGGGG